>JAXGGA010000569.1:0-210902 GCA_038373865.1 Uloborus plumipes
TAGGGAAGAAATATTTCATACACATTTTCAAGTCTTATGTCATTCGAAAGCTTGAAATTTTCTGCATAAAATGAACTTTTTTCGAAGTTTCTACGATCATCGGGAGAGCTGTAATAATTGTTTTTAGAATCCCGGAATTCAAGGCTTACCTTCAGTAAAGCAAGCCAAACGATTCTAAAATGGTTGAGCCGAGAATAAAATTTGTTTGGGAAATCAACTTTTCATGTTGTTACCATGGTTACGTGTTCATACTTATTTTTGTTTCGTTCTTTTTCCAGCGTTGCCAGACGTAGTATTTTTGATTCTACGGTATTTTTTGGCCCAAATAAGGAGCGTAGTATTTTTCTGGCAACCCTGTTTCCAATATACTAATGACTTAATTAAAAGATTTGGCGGATTTTTTTTTTCTTTTTTCATTTTCATAGATTTCGCATTTCAGCAATATTGATTTTGGCAACGTTTGGAAACAGTATTATTTTGTAGTATATTTTTAAAGAGGAGGCGTAGTATTTTTCTGTTTCAATTCTTTGGCAACCCTGTCTTTTTCCCGGTGAAAATGTGCTTTGGGACAATGCTTGGCGCGTTTTCAAAAAGTCACCAACTGGCGCGTTTTTGCGTTTCTCGCGGAGTTGAAAGCTCCGAGAGAAACTACGCAAAATAGTCAGGGTTACCACACTTGGCGCGCCTATCGCCCATTTAGCGAGAAAAGGGTACCTAATGCACAGATTAACCAAATATCGTATCAATTGCGATATTGCATCGTTCTTTTTAAAGTGTTTCATTTCGGAAAATGTATTGTTTTGTTTTTAAAGCTAGGAAAGAAAACTTTCTTCTTCTTTTAAACTTTGGTAAGATTTCTGTTGGTTTCTGTGAGCAACAAAATTGTTCTTATTTTCTCTTTTGGCTTATTTTTGTGCACCTCTCCTTGGGGTTGCATTCGAATGTACCCAAGGGGGTGTTTTACCCCTTTTATGGGGTAAATCAGTGTTTTCAATGCAGACAAAAGTGATATGAATTGGCGCGACCACTTGGCGATATGTCGCCAAGCTTTTGGTCGCCAAGTGTTTGACGCCAATTTGGCGAAAAAAAATTTTTTTTGGTTCAATTTGGCGCTATTGGCGATATTTTGCGAAAAATCCACTGAATGATGTTGAAATCGGCGATATTTAGGAGATTAATCATTGTAAAACCTTTTTACTTCCTTTTACGTAGTAAAGGAAGTATTGTGATCGCGAAAAAAAAATCACTCAAATTTGAGTCTAAATTTTGATTTTGCTCACCCCCGAATGAAAATTCCTTAGTTTTTTTGACCTGTCAGCACGTGCATATGTACCTACCAACATATAAGCAGCCGAATTTTTTTTTTTCAACCACCCCCGAGTTACTTACGACGAGTTTTCTCGTGACGTCTGTATGTACGTGTGTGCGTATGTATGTATGTGGGTCGCATAACTCAAAATCTATATGTCGTAGAAGCTTCTAGCTTGGTATGTAGGCTCTGAGGATGGTCTAGTTGTGCACCTCCTCTTGTGGTTGCTTTTGAATGTTCCCAAGGGGGTGTTTTACCTCTTTTTTGCGGTAAATCAGTGTTAATTTCAATGCAAACTCAAGTGATATGAAATGGCGCGACCACTTGGCGATATGTCGCCAAGCTTTTGGTCGCCAAGTGTTTGACGCCAACTTGGCGATATATCGCCAAGTTGGCGACAAATTTGGCGAAAAAATTATTTTTTGAATTTGGGTTCAACTTGGCGCTATTGGCGATATTTTGCGAAAAATTCACTGAATGATATTAAAATCAGCAATATTTAGAAAATTAACCATTGCAAAATGTTTTATGCTTTGTTTCGTGGCAGATTAGGGGAGTAAATATTTGAATTGTTACCTTGCTCACTCCAAGCACTTTTTTAACACTTAAGGCAACTAGTAAGAAATTTACACGTAAAAGGAAGTAGTGTGGGGTCCATACCAGATTTTTTTACATTGTTTCGTAGCAAACTAGGGATACAAATGTTTGAATTGTTATCTTGCTCACTCCAAGCACTATTTTAGCACTTAAGGCATCTACTAAGAAATTTACACGTAAAATTAAGTAGTGTGGGGTCCATATCAGATTTTTATATCATACTTTGAAGGAATTATAGTTGAATTATAACTAAAATCGAGCATTTTTTTCTGCTATATCAATTGTTTTACAAACGAACTTTTACTTTTATACCACGGGCAAAGCCGTGCGGGTACCGCTAGTCTAATATATAGAAGAAAGTATTGGATTCGTGAAAATTTTCGAATGTCGAATTTTGACGGATTTGCACGTTTTGAGGTGCGCTGAGTCCATTTCAATCATTTTTGGAAAATGTGTGTGTGTGTGTGTGTGACCAGTTTTTGTGGCCGCGCTAGAGCAAAAACTACTCCGTGAAATCGAACAAAAATTTTTGCACATATGTACCACCATGTGAACTGGTGCACCTGACTTTTTTTAGCGAATTCCTCCAAGGGGGGTGGAGCAATCGCACGTTTTCTGCGCGTGGGTGATTGCTATATCTCAGAAAGTAACCGGCGGAAACAAACGAAAATTGGTCCATAGGTAGACCCTATTCAGTACAGGTGCTGATTCAATTTGTGTGTCAATATCTCGAAGGGGAATGGAACAATCGAGCGTTCTTCTTATTTAATGTAACTGCTATATCTCGAGAAGTAATGAACGAAATCGAACAAAAATTGGTACTCAAGTAGACGTTAAAGAGGAAAAGAGCTGATTCAATTTTTGTGTTAATTGCTTAAAGCGGGGTTCGTGCAATCAAAAGTGCTTATTTTGTGATGATAGATTTAAATAAAATTTGGAATAACATTAATTCAATATGGAAGCAAGCATCGATTAAATTTTGGCGCCAATGGCCCGGGGGGGGGGGGGGGTGATTTTTGCGCTTAATCAACAATGCGAAAAATAAATTCATTAAAAATCGCTTTCACGCTATTTAATTATCAAAACATCTGAAAACTTTCAATGATTTGAAATTTTTAGCTGTTGCCAATTTCTTTTTACTAACAAATAAAATGTTTGCAATTAATCTAAACAAGGCTGTTGCAATGATTTCCAATTTCGCTCATTGATTCTGCATTTGCAGGGGTATTACGATAATTGGGAAATTGGAACTGTCTCCAACTATTCGGGCGAGTATTTTATTTTGTAACCGAAATTCATAAGATAGATACATAGAAGAAAGTTTCGTGACGGCCACCACAGCTAGTTTTAGTCTGTAGTGGAAATTAATAAACTTTGCAATTATGGATAAAAAAACTGACAGCTTTTTGCTTAGTTCTAAAAAATGTTTCCCAACAATAGGATTTAAAATTCTTAATCTTTAGTACTTTCAACACAATCAAAATATACTATTTGAAATAAGTTTGATATTTAACTAGATTTAAATTATGCATTTTTAGTGCAGTTCTGCCGTTAATTTAACTCCTCGCCTCAAAAGAATATTCATGCATCCAATATCTTTAAACGAGCAATTCTTGTATATATATATACTAGCAGTACCCGCACGGCGATGCCCGTGCAAAAAAGTAAAGAAAGTCAACTGAATAAATTTAAATTCACTCCACCCTCTTAAGTAAAATTATTATATTCTTTAATTCAAATGTGCACCACGACCTTTTAAAATATATTGATGACACTTTTAATGCCATTTCAGTTTGTAGTGTTCAATGCGAGGATTATTTTAGTTTTAAAGACTTTTTTCTTCTTTTCGTGTGTGTGTGAGGAACTTATTTATTTTTAGCGAAATTTTTACGTTTCAATGGAACTTTTGACACAACTGTAGAGCCAAGATTTTCGAAAACTCTCAACGAACACAGCAATATTGCCCTTGAAATTTAATATAATTCACCGATTTAACCGTAATTTCAATGTAAAATTGGTCGCCAAATCTAAATTTATTAACATAGGGAACCGATTGTATCAGGTAGATCAGCTACAACCATTCTTCCATGATTTTAATGTGAACATTAAAAGGAAAGAAATATAATGTCTTTCGTACCATCTCTTTGAAGTGATTACAATCTAACAGTGACTCTCAAATAATCAAGATTTCGCTGGCCAGGAAGTTTGGAAAATTTCCCGGTTAACTGAATAGCGGTGTTACAGAAAATGTCAGAATGGAACTATTATTATTAAAAATTTAGTGATGGCGGCATTAAATATATGTTTTAAACATGCAATAAAATACGCTTTAAATTGCAAACAACTACTGTTCCTTCCCAGACCGTTTTATTTTTCTTTGAGTTGGAGAAAGTAGTGTTTCACTGGATGGGAGGTTTGGTAAATTTCCTGATTGTCGCCAAACTTTACGACGCCAAATACGAAGAGGAACTGATAAGCCATCCCTAAATTTTTAACAATGATAGTTCCATTGTGACATTTTCGGGAACCCCGAATTTTGAGGAAGTCAACTTAAGGGGTTACAGTACCTCAAAAATGACCAAAAGACCAAAAAAAATTTTATTGCTTATTTCAAAAGTAAAAGTTATTTAAAACACTCAGAAAAAAACAGCATTGTTCTAGCTAAATTATTTAAAAAGTTATGAGTGACTTTAGGGCATACATACTATGTGTTCTAATGGAAAAGCCAAACTTTAAAGTGCTTTTTCTCGGTGATCAGTTTTCAGTGTTTCTATGTTACTAGAAATGCTAAGGAATTTTTTCTATTAAAGATATAACTTTAAAGCAATATTTTTTGCATTCAGGATAATATATTTAACAAAACTGTGCATTGAATAAGCGTTTTATAAATTACAAAAATTTTTAGAGTTTGTTAAACCTCGAAGAACAAAATTTTCTAAGATTTTTTTACATAAAAGGTCACAAAATATTTTCTAATCAAAATATAAGAAAATGAATGCACAGATTTGTTGAGGTTTTCCTTGTGATCATTTCGCAAAAAGAAATTTTGAAATTAGTGCAGAAACAAAAAAGCCTTAGGGTTTTAAAAAAACTGAAATTTTCTTACATTTTTCAAATTTTCAAAAAAAGTTTTCAAAATTTTTGATGTTTGAAAATAAATTATTGATTTTTAAACAAGTGCAGAAACAAATATTTCAAAGAAATAACTTTTTCACTTAAATTAAAGAAATTTGTTAGAAAGGTACTGTAACCCCTTAATAAATTTAAATTCACTTTAACCTCCTCTGAAGAAAAAATATTATATCCTTTAGTTCAAATGCGCTCCACAACCTTTTAAATTCCACTTAAAGTCATGTTAAAGTTTAAATCAATTCGCCAAATAAATATAAGAGACAGAAAGTTAAGTAAGTAACAGGAGATATTAATTAATCAAATTGAATAAATTTTCAAGGCTTAAATCTATACGCAAATTTAAACCACAAAGTAACTTCAGGGACAAAAGAGCAGCTGATCAGGAAAATGGCTCTAGTGTTTCAGTTCTGCGTAGAGTTAGGCCTTGAAAATTGACTAAATTTGATTAATTAATATCTCCTGTCCTGATTAACGGACAGAAACGTGCTAAAACTTTTCTTTTTCAGAAAAAAAACCCCTTTCCAACGATATATAATGTTTTGGGGTGGGGGAAGGTTTTCCCCCCTCAATTATGGCGGATACACCAAAAATGAGACTAATTAATTAATTTAAAAATAACTAATTCGAAATTAAAAATTTGGGCTTCGAGGTGCACGAGGGCGGGGTACGTTCGAATTTTTGAGCCAAGTTTCAGGTCTGTAGGTGCTGTGGGGGCTTCTGGCCAGCGGTTACAAACGTACAAACGACAAACGAACACCGTCATCTTTATATATATAGATACTAGCAGTACCCGCACGGCGATGCCCGTGCATTTAAATGGGGAGGGAGTCTACTGAATAAATTTAAATTCACTCCAACCCTCTGAAGTAAAATTATTATAGATGAAGCGGAATAGTAATTGGCTACTTTAGCGACATCGTATTTGTATGCTTGAAATAAAAAATAAATGAAATATTTCTGCATTAATAAGAAATACTTCATATGATACTATATTAATGCATTTTACTACTCATACTGTCTGAAAACACTTTTTCAGATATATTATTAGAAAAAAGTCAACGCAAAAAAATAAAAATGTCAAATTGATAGTAATTGGCCATCTTATCATAGTTATTGGCCATGTAAACATTCAATGGTATACTGGATTATTCATATACATATGAAAATCTTATTCCTTTACATGAATATAGTATACCATTGTATGATGGTATTATATCGTTAATAGAATCTATTTTCCATTCATTAAATATATTATAACATTATAGCATTCAATATCTTTCTCCATCTTTCCCTTTTCTATTTTTTGACTTCTCTTTATTTGTTTTAGTCTTCTTTAAAGCATTTCCTTCCTGTACAGCTGCTTGTCCATTCCATTTTCTTTTCTTTTCTTTATTTTTCACTTTTTTGCTGCTTTTTTTGTTCATTGTTTTCAATAGCTGCTCTGTAACTCTCAGAAATTATAAAGAATAGTTCAATTGTCTATCCTATTAAGAAATTTTCTCCTACTTTTTGGCGCATTTCGTTGGTAATCATCGATAAATTTGCTACAATGAGTTGTTTTGTTTGAAGTAGAGGTGAAAATGCGCTTTGGGTCCCTGCTTGGTGCATTTTCAAAAAATCGCCAACTGGCGCGTTTTTCCTTGTTGTCTCGCGTAGTTGAAAGCTCCGAGAGACATTACGCAGAAATGGCGTTTCTATGGCGACAAAACCGAAATCCGTGTTTGGCGAGAAAAGGGACCCAAAGCACAGTTTAACCGAAGTAGATGGCGTATACAAATTTATAGGAGTTTTCAGAGGAGTTATCACAACTGTTGCTGCTGTCACATTATCTTCATTAGTCAGATTTGCATTTGTTGTTATAATTGCAGTCAGTATTGGTAGAGTAGTTTTTAGAAAAATCATTCTGGAAATAAAAGCGCCAAACTTTGTATAACAGTCATGTGTTATTTGAAACTTCTTCCTGATATTTCGGTGCTATTATCGGATGAATCCTAGTTTAAGGTCCGGCGATAAAGTCTTGTCCACTTCGCCTCCAAAAATATTTTGGAAGTCTTTTAGAGACATGAGCCTATTTAATACATTAAATTTTTCATCTGATTTTTTGTTGCTAAACATTTAGAGGGATGAATCCTAGTTTAAGGTCCGGCGATAAATTATTCAATCTGGCAACCTCAGAATTATCATTGGATGATTGGATTATTTGGCGATTTTAAGCTAAATGATTGCAACCTTAAGCTAAGGTCTGAAAAAAATCGCCAAACCCGGACCCTATAGTAGGATTTTACCCATTTAGAGTTATCAATAACGTTCTCATCATAGGGGGCCAATTACTATAATTTTCTGAAAATGTTGAGAGAGTTATTGGCCCCAGCAAAACTTTAATTTTTAAGAACATATCCTTATATTTCACCTCAAATTCACTAATTAGGCATCGCAGCTATAAATCTCATAGTATTTTAAAAGCTGTAAATGCATTGAGTTTTTTTAAAATATCGCATAGAAAATTCTAGTCTTAACCGTTTTATCCACAACCTTTTAAACTGCACTAAAAGTCCTTTTAAAGTTTAAAACAATTCGCCAAATAAATCAAAAAGACAGGCTACTCAAATTCAGTAAATTTTCAAGGCTTAACTCTATACGTAAATTTAAACCACGGAAGAAAGAGCAGCTTGTACGGAAAATGGATCTAGTATTTCCTTTTTGTGTAGAGTTATGCCTTGAAAATTGACTAAATTTGATTAATTAATATCTCCTGCCCTAATTAACGGACAGAAACGTGCTAAAACTTTTCTTTTTCAGGAAAAAAAACCCTTTCCAGCGATATATAATGTTATGGGGTGGATGAAGGTTTTCCTCCCTCAATTATGGCGGATACACCAAAAATGATACTAATTAATTAATTTAAAAATAACTAATTCGAAATTAAAAATTTGGCTTTCGAGGTGCATTACACGGGGATACGTTCGAATTTTTGGGCCAAGTTTCAGGTCTGTGGGTGCTGCGGGGGCTTCTGGCCAGCGGTTACAAACATACAGACAAACGAACACCGTCATCTTTATATATATAGATATATATTTATTTATTTTTCGGATCTCGAGAACGGCTCTAACGATTTCGATAAAAGTTTGTATTTAGATAGAGCTTTGGTTTCTGAGTTCATCTACGTCGGCGTTTTTTCTGTAAAAACGCGAGTTTTCACAAAAAACGCGTTTTTTTTGTGCCTTCATTGAAAGTTTGAGAAGCTTTTATTTCACCATTTTCTTTATGATTACTTTCATTGTTACTGTTTCTTAGCAACGACGTTTAATTATAACAATCGATTTAATATTTAATCACATCAGCGCGAGTTTAAATTTTATGGTATTTGGCAACGTTAAATTGTTATTGTTGTTGAAACGTTAAAGCAAGGCTTCACTAGATAAGTGTCTTATACAGGCTGTTTCATTTATTCAAAAGCCATGGAATAAAAGCAGTGATGATTGTCCACCGACATCTGTTCAATTTTATGGTAACTTACATTATATAAAAATCAGATTACGTTTTACTTTTCAAGTACGATTTCAAAATTGAGTATAAAAGTGTGATAGTTCGTTTTAAAATACTTTTTTTCCTCCTCAAGAGTGTTTAGTAAGATATTTCAGGTAAAAAATCAATAAATATGAAATTCAATTTTCTTAAAATATTAAGTTTCGAAACAAAATTACATCTAATATATTTAGACGAGCAATTCTGGTATATATATATTTCGGATCTCGAAAACGGCTCTAACGATTTTGATAAAATTTTGTATTTAGATAAAGTTTTGGTTTTTGAGTTCATCTACATCTGCGTTTTTTCTGTAAAAACGCGGTTTTTTGTGCCTTCATTAAAAGTTTGACGAGCTTTCTTTCGCTATTTTCTTTATGATTACTCTTATTGTTACTGTTCACAGCAACCACGTTTTATTATAACAATGGATTTCATATTTAATCACATCAGCGTAAATTTAAATTTTTATGGTATTTTTCAAATGAGTTTTGGCAACACGTTAGAATTATTATTGTTTTTGAAATTTAAAGAAGATCAATCAAAATAAAGTTAGAATTGGGTGTGGGCCGCGGTAGTCCGATCGGTTAGTCGTCGGACTCGTAACCGGAGGGTCCCGGGCCGATCATATAGAGGAAGCCCAGCCGATAAAAGATCCACCGTCTTCATTAATGATGGCTGAGGGACGTTAAAAATGTTCGTGGTCATAAAATCCTCCAAGTGAAACGATACCTCTGGGGGATGCTGGGCCAAGGGTTTGCTCGGCCCTAGAGCCTGGTTCAAAAATGAACAAAGCGCTCTTCAGGGCCCCATCCCGGTTAAACCACGAGTTGTGGTATGTACGGGGGGAACCTTGAAGTGTGAAGTAAAATGAAAGTCAAAACCAACTGGAACAAAATGCGTACTGGAGAACAGGGACTATGCATCCATTCTCATCCACACCTTCCGCTTCTTCGGCGCCAAATTAAACGAAATTGCGTGTGATTTTATGGTGAGCATGGATTAAATAAGGTTGTGTTTTTAAAACAAATTACGGCTGTTTTAAATGCGTAATTGCAACAAGTTCTTCGCACTCTAAACAAGTACTTCGCATTTTAGCAAAAAACACAAGTTTACAAACCTCTTTTTTCTTTACCGAGCGGGCTCGGTCCCCTGGTACTGATATATTAACAACGGATTTTTCAATACGAGTCATTATTGCAGGGCAATGTAATTTCAATATTTCATCCATCAAAATCAGACTTTCTATCATATATTTGTAATAAAAACGAACAGAGTACTTTGGACTTTCCCCTCAAAATTTGAATTCTGCTTGAATACAGAAGAAACAATTTGTTTAACAAGTATATTTTTAGCTTTTATTCAATTTTACTCAAGCACAAACTTATTACTGAAGGCAAACAAGAGATTTGGAAAGGATATCATCTGAAGATCTTAGATACTTAAGTTTTGACAATAATATCAACGTGTGAACGATATAATTTGATTACACGTGAAAATCAATAAAGTCCCGGGTCCATTCCCCTCAATTCTCTTGTTTATTTCTGCTGTTCAAAAACTTGATTTTTCAAATCGGTATTCTTTTTTTCTACGGTGCAATCCTGAAACAGCTGAAACCTTTGATCGCTCCTCCTAGTCTCTATTACGCCATCAAGCGTCTCGGAGGACTGGAGACGGGAGATTTCTTCTCTGGTTTTTCACATATGTACATATTCAAGCTTAAATCCTGTTTCCCCAAAGCTATCAGTGCACTTTATTCGCCATTTTATCCCTATTCTATTACAGCATCGTCTATTTTAGTCGATACAAGCTACAGCACCGTATATTTAATACACTAAACTTGAAAAGCATTGGTGCTGGATCCTTTTCTCAGACACAACTGTAACAATAATATTTTACCAATCAGTGCAGAAAAGTTCATCAATTGCTACCACTTGAGTTAGAAAAATAAAAGGGCAAAATTGTTTTATCATATCTCTTAATGTATTGCCTAACATTATTATTTCGCTTTACTGCACTCGATGTATCCAGTTTAAGAAAACCGATTTACAGGCTGGGCAAATGATTTTATTCCTTTCACTATTATTTGGTTTCTCTGTATTCAATCTACACGCATTAAAAAAACTGATTTACAGGCTGGTCAAATTTTTTTTTTCCCCTTACGCTATTATTTTGTTTTTATGTACGAAATCCGTCCACGTTTAGAAAACTGATTTACACGCTGATCATATAATTTCTAAGCATTTTTGTTGTTGTTATTATTATCTTCATATATTATTTCTCTAAGCCGAATCCTATACCCGGTCGAAACTCACTCATTCCTTTATCGAATTGCAAGAAAATTTATGATTTTGAAGCTTATCCCGCGGGCTATTGACGAAAATTAGACCCACCCTCTAAAAAGTGTCGGTTCGTTTTTTATTCGAACTTCAATTTTTGGGCACAAAATTGACTCTATCTAGCGAAATAATTGTCGTATCGTCTCCATTTTGATTTCATTCGAAAGATTAAAAAAAATGCGTTCTTTAGAACGTTTCTCCGCTAGCGCCGCGTAACGAGAATCTCGAAAATCCACGTTTAAGCGACTTATAAGCGATTGAAGTTTGAAAAAGTTAAATTTTTTGCTCAACTGTCAAAATCGTTACATTGTTGCTCAAGTCAATTTTAAATGCGACATTTCAAGCCAAGGCTTAGCTCGGTAAACCTTAATTGTAACTTTTATTGTTTCAAAATACTATGGTAGTTTTGCGATAACGTTAGTATTTAGTTTAGTAGTAGCCTTTGGGATTTGATTTTAATATAGGGTATCACTTTTGTAGTAGTTGTAAAAGTGAACGTGTCTTTGATCTTTTTGAAAAGTTGTCAGAACGACGGCAGTAGATGGCGATGTTGTGCAAATGAAGCCAATAAAAATTGTCGTATTAAATTTTAAGTTTAGAGGGTTTTTTTTTTTTTTTTTTTTTTTTTTTTGCGGAATTCCGCACGGGTCACCTAGTATAAGAATAAAAGTTGACTCGCCTGTAAATCAGTTTTCGTAATGAGAGTAGATTAAGAGCAAAACCAAATAATGTCATGAGAATAATAATAATAACTAGGTGACCCGTGCGGAATTCCGCAAAAAAAAAAAAAAAAAAAAAAAAAAAACCCTCTAAACTTAAAATTTAATACGACAATTTTTATTGGCTTCATTTGCACAACATCGCCATCTACTGCCGTCGTTCTGACAACTTTTCAAAAAGATCAAAGACACGTTCACTTTTACAACTACTACAAAAGTGATACCCTATATTAAAATCAAATCCCAAAGGCTACTACTAAACTAAATACTAACGTTATCGCAAAACTACCATAGTATTTTGAAACAATAAAAGTTACAATTAAGGTTTACCGAGCTAAGCCTTGGCTTGAAATGTCGCATTTAAAATTGACTTGAGCAACAATGTAACGATTTTGACAGTTGAGCAAAAAATTTAACTTTTTCAAACTTCAATCGCTTATAAGTCGCTTAAACGTGGATTTTCGAGATTCTCGTTACGCGGCGCTAGCGGAGAAACGTTCTAAAGAACGCATTTTTTTTAATCTTTCGAATGAAATCAAAATGGAGACTATACGACAATTATTTCGCTAGATAGAGTCAATTTTGTGCCCAAAAATTGAAGTTCGAATAAAAAACAAACCGACACTTTTTAGAGGGTGGGTCTAATTTTCGTCAATAGCCCGCGGGATAAGCTTCAAAATCATAAATTTTCTTGCAATTCGATACAGAAATGAGCGAGTTTCGACCGGGTATAGGATTCGGCTTAGAGAAATAATATATGGAGACTATTGCTTAATTTTACTGTACTTAATCACTCCACTTGAAAAAAAAAAAAAAAAAAAAAAACTTTGTTTTGAGGTTGGTCAAATGACAATTTTCATTTTTTTTACATTATTATTTGATTTTACTGTATTCAGTGTGATAATTTATATTTGTAAATATCCTTGCACTACTGTTTGATTTTACTGTACTCAATCTGCCCACGTTAAGAAAACTTGCTTAAACGTTGGTCAACTGATAATTCATCTTTTTATTATTATTGTTATTATTGTTATTGTTATTATTTTATTATTTGCGCTACTGTTTATATATATATATATTTTTTTTGGTATTCAATGTATCCACGTAAAGAGATTACAGTCTGGTCAAATGCTCCATTTTTCTAACACTATTATTTAGTTTTACTCTACTGAATCTACTCTCATTAAGAAAACCGATTTACAGGCTAGTCAAATGAGGTTTTTTTTCCTTGCACTATTGTTTGGCTTTACTGTACTCGATTTGTCTAATTTAAGAAAACATATCTACAGGCTGGTAAACAAAAATTTATGGGTTTTTTTTCTTACATTATTATTTTTTTTATTGTATTCAGTGTGTCCACGTCAAAAATATTGATTTACAGGCTTGTAAAATAATTTATATTTATATAGTTCCTTATACTATTTCAATATATTTCTTTGGTTTCAATGTACTCAACTTGTTCACGTTAAGAAAACTGGTTTAAACGCTGATCAAATGATGATTTAGTATTGTTATAATTAGTTTGCACTACTATTTGGTATTAAGGCATTCAATGTATCCACGTAAAGAGAACTAGCTTTACAGGTTGTTCAAAGGCTTTATTTTTTCTCACACTATTATTTGGTTTTATTCTACTTAATCTACTTTTATTAATAAAACTGATTTAAAGGCTAGTAAAACGAGTTTTTTTTTCCTTACACTATCATTTGGCTTTATTCTATTAGACTTAATGGACTCTCATTAAGAAAACTGGATTAAAGGCTAGCATATAAGTTTTTTTTATTACATTATTGTTCGGTTTTACTCGATTAGTAAATTTAAAAAAAAAAAAAAAACTGCTTTATAGGCGGGTCAAATGTCAATTATTTTTTTCTTAAATTATTATTTTATTTCACTGTATTCAGTCAGTCCACTTTAAAAATACTGATTTACAGGCTTGTCAAATAATTTATATTTATATAATTCCCTATACTATTGTTTGGTTTTACTGTACTTAATATGTCCATGTAAAGAAAACCGATTTACAGGCTGGTCAAATTGCAATTTTTGTAAAATGAGAGGATAATTTTATTTTTTAGCAATAGATCACCTTAAGAAAAAAAAAAGATAGAGAATAAAGAAGACGCTAAATTTCACCTGAGAGATAAATGCTACATTCTGAAAGGACAGCAGGGGTGGTAGTGCTAACGTGTTTTGATGAGCTCTAGTCTTCAGGCATCGGTGCATCGTAACTCACTTTTCAAAAGAGATTTATCTTCTTTTCCTTTAGGATGAATCGGGTGCGGCTGCTATCAAGTCCGTGGAATTGGATGATGTGTTGGGCGGCAGTCCTGTTCAGCATCGCGAAGTCCAAGGCCATGAGTCAGCCCTATTTTTATCTTATTTTAAGAAAGGAATCAGGTAATTGAAAACATTTGATCTTGCTTTTGTCTATGCACCATATATGTTTCTCTCTTTTTTTTAATAGTCTTCAGTTTTTCCCTAATATGATGAGAAGTTTTGTAAGATTAATTATCAATCAATTACAACGCTCTTGTGGAATTACCAATTTAGGGCTTAATATTTAATATTAATATTGACAAAGCATCATTTGAGTTAAAAAAAATGTATCGCATTGAGATTATAACCGTGGTCGTTACATCGCTTAAATATGCAGTTTTAATGTAAATTACACTTTTGTGTGTATTTAACATAAATTTAATTTTTTAAATGATTTTTCTTCCAAAATAACTTCAGAATTCATTTAGAGGATTCAGAGGGTCATTTACACTGCGATGCAAAAGTTTGGACTAAATGCAAATATGTGAATAAAAAGAAAACTATCCAGCGAATGCTTTCAAATTTCTACTGCAGGTACACAATATGGTCCCAAATACGTGTCTGGAGTTCTTATAACTATAACTGGAATCAAGTTTTGGATATTACAAGAGACATTATTTTACATTTTTGCAAAAGTTTAGACAATAGTCAGATTTTATGCAAATAACCCTTTCAATGTGATTGGTGGAGGAAATTCGGGACTGTATTATCTAGAGCCGCTATATAGACCGTATATATAGGGGCCTTAGTATTATCTATCTATTTATATTAAAAACTGAGTATCTTTCTAACTATCTTTCTTTCTATCTATGTCATGCTTCTTTCTCCTGAACGCCACTGAACTGAAAGTCGAACCAGGTACCGATAGATAGGTAATTTTTCAAGCTTCATTAGTTTCAATGCATATAATTATACGATTTTAATTAGCGAAGATATTAATTAATAAGTAGTCAAATTTAAAGCGATTAAGCCTAATAAATGATTAAATATGAAATGCATTGTTGCCAAACCGTCGTTGCTATGAAACAGTAATAACAATGATAACGAGAATTTTGAATGAAAGCTTAACTAAATCAAACACGAAACTCATAAGCGGGCCACTTACGTAAAATTTTTATCGCTAGCTACTGGTAATATTTTGAAACATTCATTTGTTGAAAAGCCATCTACTTATATTAAAAACTGAGTATCTATGTCTGCTTTTTTCCTTTAAGCGAGCTGAACTTACTGAAACTTTCCTTACCATCCTAAAAGCGCGAAGCATCTCAATAATTCGAATGATTTTTTTATATAGGAAAAAAGTAAAGGCGTGAAGCGCCTGTTAGCGAGCCGCCTTGGCGGGGAGTAGTTTCTTGAAATTTTCCTCACTACTTTCAAGGCACGAAGTGCCTGTGCAACGCCGGGTCACGTGCGTGGTATGTCTTGAAATCGAATGAACATTAAATTATACTAAATAATATAACTTCAGAATGAGGTAAAAGTTAGAGAGGGGGCACGTTATGCATCAACATGCCGCAGGAAGCTAATCTAGCTGCCCTGGCAGCTAGTATCTATAAAAATGAGTGTATGTATATATACTTGTTCTCTATACAAATCTACAGTTCGCGTCAGATTTTCATCAAACTTGACACAGAGGTTCCTTGATGCCCTAGAATTCTCATAGGCGGCGGGGTCTTGAAATTTTAAAAAATCTAAAAAGCTCAAATTTAAATTTTTTGTCAAAAAATGACCCTTTTATAGGAATCTAGCCTATTTATATTGTAATCGCAGTGGTGCAAGTGCTGCTCCAATTGCGCCACACTGCGCCAAATAAAGAATCTTGCGCCATCCTGCTCCCAAACGCACTTTTTGATCGAAATTGCGCCGGACTGCTCCAAAACTACCGTTTTTCTCGCGAATATCGCGAAAAAGTGGCATAATTTCTGCTTTTGTTAACCGTACGTTATGACGGTTGCTATGGCGATATTTTGAACACGTGCGTCGCGAAAAATATTCTCCTTAACTGAAATTTCAATCCTTTTGCATCTTGCAAAAATTTGGATATTTTTCACAATCCAAAATTATTTTGACACATGCTACCTCAGCTTAACTTATTTTATGTTTGATTTTGAGAAAAAAGTAATTTATTTTTATAAGCATCAACATATAGCATTCACGTCGCGGACGAAGCTTCCTATGTTGAAGATTTCAATCCAAATGCATCTTGAAAGCATTTAAATATTTTTGACAATTAACCGTTATTTTGACAATGGATACCTTCCATTAGATTATTTTAGCTTATATTTTGATAACAATTTTTTTTTTCTATTTATATACCTATTAATTTTTGCAAGCTTGATTTTAATAAGCATTTTTTGGAAAAAAAATAAAACAATCAGGCACATAATGTTTAATTATATCTTTGTACTGAAAGGCAGTATTTTGAAAAGTTGAATTTTTAAAATTATAATCTTAAAAGCTTAAAATACTCGTAGAATTTTCCACGTTACTAGCAGGATTGCTCCCATTAGGTCATTAAAGAAAAGTTAAAATTTTGATGTGTTGTACAAAATTCAGAAATACTTCATAGCAGCACATAATTATCTCATTCTACTGTTTAGAAGTTCTAACGTCTTTAAGTTTTGTAACCAGCCCAGATTTAAGGCATTAAAAGCAGAGAGACAAACAAATTAAATGTGAAGCAGTATACAATAGTTACAAAAGAAGCTTAATCCAATCAAGAGTCATCAGATTCGTTATTAAATTTAGCAAACCAACGACTAAAGTCTGCTGTTAAGAACAATGTCTTGTTTGAAATCGAGTTGCAAAATGGATGTTAGAAAATGCAGAGAAGTTATGAGAAAGAGAAAGAACAGTAGAACAAAAAGAAACTAAGTTAAACTTTTAAATTAAGGTTTTTCAATTTTTAGCCCACAAAATCTAATTTTGCACGATAAAACATAAAAAAAAACTTTAGTTTACTTTTCAAGCACAAAGGTAGTTCCTCAATTTTAAATTAAAGCGCATTGTTAACAAAAGAAAATCCAAATGTTATTGATAATTATGCAGCTGAAAAAACAAAAAATGTCTAAATTTTCATATTGTTGTGGAAGCTTTAAATCAAACGTTCTCATTTCATATTTGACCACCACGAATGTGCTCCTAGGTTATTCATGGATAGGATTCTTTTCTAAAAAATGAAAAAGGATTGGTAGTATAAATGTAATTGTAAAAAAGTGGATGAGTATATCGTTTCAATTTGACTTTAAATGAATGCTCCAATTTCTGTATCCTTGTCTCTGAAATTTAAGTACAGTGAAACATTTTGCTGTTCATCTACTGAAACCACATCTAGTATTTTTAGACTATAACTAAAATTTAATAATAGATAATCAGTACTTAGTTAAAATGCAAATATATTTCTGTACCTTAATGCAAAAGCAACCAATGTCAAAATTCGTCTAATTGAGATAGATATTCAGATTCAAAGATTTGAGTCTCCATAGGAATGTGTCAGATTTGGTGTCTTAGTTTTGCTCCACTACTAAGGCGGTTTCTTTTAAAACATTGGTTGTTGCATATGACAGAGGATATCTTTCTGTCCCTATTACTATAAAAAACTAAAAACATCAAATTTTTGACATTGGTTGTTCTTGCATTAAGGTACAGATTTAAAATACTATAAATGTATGTGTTTATCACAGTCACATAGTATCTTATTCGAGCCTGCTCCTAAACACAATTCTGCCGCTCCCAAATGGTGTTTTCCCTGCTCCCGAAGATGCTCCCAAACCACATTTGGTCACTTGCACCCCTGTAATCGAGATAGGCCTTTTAGCATTCTAATTGATGAAATTTAAGATTTTTAAATATGAGTATTTTCTAACAATGATTACGATTAAAGTAATGAATTGTCAATTTAAGGCTCACCTATTTCCTTTTAGCATTGAAATAAATAAAAAACAATCATAATTCATGTGGACTTTATAAAAAGAACCACGGATTTGAATTTCAAATTTGCAATGCGACGACAGTTGCGTCTGTAATGGAGATAAGCCTTCAGAACGAGAAATATATTTATTTCTAAGTTATAATAATTTTTACTTTGTAGGTGGGAACAATTAATAGAGAAAAGTTAATATTTTAAATTTGGCGGGTGAAATTGATGTAATTTTTTCACTTCCAGGTGCATGTATTTCATGCCAGTGAACGCGGCAAAGCACAGACAACATTTATCTTTAATTTTCACCTTTTGATATGACTATTTTTCTGTAAACGTTTAACTTTCTGTAATATTTTAGTTTGTTTCAAAGTTTGTACCTAAGAGACAGATTGATGCAAATTATTTTATACCCATATGAATAGAACTCTTTCAAACTTTTTTTCCCTGAATGCTATGTTGTATTAATAAGCACCCGGGCAACGCCGGGTATTAAGCTAGTTCATTTATAAAGTGCAGATTGCTGAATAAATAATCAAAATCTCAAAAGCTCTTTAGTTCTCGTGTAAAGAAGATGAGAAAGTTTGGAAGCCGAAATTTGAAAATGAACCTACTTTATTAATTATTTTTGTCTTTTAAATCGGCTCTAGTATGGTAATACATTGTTTTTTACTTTGTGGAGAGCAAATTCAGACATGCGTATCGATCAAAAAGTCCAAGAAAAATTATATTTCTTAAGGGTGAAGGAATTGAAAAAACGGCTCAGACTGACGATTCGCCACTTAATCCTACAAAACTTCAACTTGGGTCAAAAACAGCACGTGACAGCATAAGTAGATGAACAACTGAATCGTAATGCATAAAAAAAAAAAAAAACAAAGAATTGGGCCTGAGCCTTTTCGGACAGAGAGGCCCAAATAAGCCAGATTTTAATGTGAAAAGCAGCATATGTATCATCGTGACTAAAACATGAATGGTACTTTTTTGATAAAAATTATTAAAATTGGGATGGCCTAGATGGATTATAATTCTTTTCGCGGGACTTGAGAAATATCCAATGATCATATGCTATGCTGCTTTTACCAATAAAATCTGGCTTATTTGGGACACTCTGTCCGAAAAGGCTCAAGCACAATTCTTTGTTTTTTTTATGCATTCCGATTCAGTTGTTCATTTACTTATGCTGTCACGTTCTGTTTTAGACCCAAGTTCAAGTTTTGTAGGATTAAGGGGCGAATCGTCAGTCTGAGCCGTTTTTTCAATTCCTTCATCCTTAAGAAATATAATTTTTCTTGGACTTTTTGATCGATACGCATGTCTGAATTTGCTCTCCACAAAGTAAAAAACAATGTACTACCATACTAGAGCCGATTTAAAAGACAAAAAATTAATAAAGTAGGTTAATTTTCAAATTTCGGCTTCCAAACTTTCTCATCTTCTTTACACGAGAACTAAAGAGCTTTTGAGATTTTGATTATTTATTCAGAAATCTCTGCACTTTATAAATGAATAATACAGTCCCGCATTTCCTCCACCAATCACATTTAAAGGGATATTTGCATAAAATTTGACTATTTTCTAAACTTTTGCAACAATGTAAAAAAATGTCTTTTGTAATATCTAAAATTTGATTCCAGTTATATTTATCTCCCCAAAAACAACAGTGTTGTAAAAAAATCCCCCGCCAAGAAAACCTTAAATACTCAGCCTTAAAAAGTTATGATATCGAGTTTTCCCGCCAAGTTTGTGCCAAACTACAACTAACCTGTATGTATAGTTCTTTTAAATTGTTTTCAGTCCTGCCAGGCGGGAAAGTTTTTACTCATTAAGCAACCACCTCACAAGACAAAGCTTCCCGCCTGGCAGGACTGAAAACAATTTAAAAGAACTATACATACAGGTTAGTTGTAGTTTGGCACAAACTTGGCGGGAAAACTCGATATCATAACTTTTTAAGGCTGAGTATTTAAGGTTTTCTTGGCGGGGGATTTTTTTACAACACTGTTGTTTTTGGGGAGATATCACATGTTTTTGCATTAATATTATTTCTTTGCCTGTTTTTTTTTTTTTCTCTTCAAAATTTACTTTGCATGTTTTTTTTCCCTTCAACATTTTTCTTGGCGGTCCGACATCTGTGGTTTTCTTGGCGGCATGCATTTGGTGCAAAAGTTCAAGGATCTTCTTCAGTCTAGGATAAATTTGAAATCAATCACAATGTACCACCCGAACCGACGCAAAACAAAGCTAGTTGCTAACAATACTACGATTAAATTAAAAGTTAAAAAAAAAAACCCAACCCTTACTGCCGATCTCATATTAAAATGAACTAAATTGAAGATCCCTTTTAAAAGCCTTATGCAATAAAATCAATTACAAATATTTTATTTGTTAACAAATAGAAACTGGCAACAGATGAAATTATAAATCATTGAGTTTTCTTTCCTCGTGGCCCAACAATGAAAACATAAATGCTCAGATGTTGAACAGAGCTAGTAGATAGAAATCGGACCAATTTTAAGCATTAATAACTCCGGGGTGCGATGACCCCGGGGGTAAATTTTGGGAAAATGTCCTCAATGTCTCATCGAGAATATTCATACCAAAAATCAACACTAAAGACCCACGGGGAGAAAAGATACGGAAAATAAAAACGAGGGGGGAGGGGGTGGGGGGTCGAAAAACCCCCTATGCCGAACTTTGGGACAAAATAAATGTGGGTGCAAAAGCAGAGCTCAATCCGAGTTACCGTTTAGTCTGGACCCCTGTCAAACAATTTCTAAAAAGTGCGAAAAATAGCGATTTTATAACATATATCACCCCTCCCCCTGAGGGTCCTGGATGTTTTGCTTTAGTATGTGCCGTCAGGGGCCGCTGGAGATTGAGTATACCAAAAATGAACTCTAAGGATCTTTATGGGGCTGAGATACAGAGGGGTGAAAACCCCGGTTTGGTTACTCGCGTAAACAGTCCTTGTCGCTCTTTTACATTTTTATTGTCGACGGAAATTTCTTGGCGGCTTGTATTTGGTTTTCTTGGCGGGGCGGGACGCTCCCGCGTCCCGTGATAAGAACTCCAGACACGTATTTGGGACCATATTGTGTACCTGCAGTAGAAATTTGAAAGCATTTCGTTGGATAGTTTTCTTTTTATTCACATATTTGCATTTTGTCTAAACTTTTGCATCGCAGTGTATTTCAACTTACGGCAGCAGATTGAGTATTCTTGGTATAGAGCTTTTTAGGCTCCTATTAAACTGGTTGTGTATGTTGCGATAGTCAATCTATACCAGCCACATGCGGAAAGGAATCAGTTTACATTTATCCCTAAGTCTTAAGGGTAAAAGGATGATGCAAATGTAAGCGTGATTTTATTCACTAACAAACAGTTATAAATTTTTTATACACATTTACTCAGAGAGTGTAGTCTAGGACACAATTCTCAATTTTATATCTCAACTCAGTCTAAAGAAAGGGAAGGATCTAAAATTGAAACATTGACATTCTGTTTCTATTTAACCCAACTCATTTTTTTGTAAAAGAAATATAGAATTTTAAGGTATAGATTGGTTAACAGATTTTATGAAATTTCACCACTGAAGTGAAGAAAGACCTTAAGTGAAGACCACCTTAAGAGTGAAGAATGTATTCTTCATACGAACTGAATAGGCTTTGTATTAATTGAACTTAATACCTTGAAGTGACTTAGGACTGGGAGTGA
Source organism: Uloborus plumipes (assembly GCA_038373865.1). Taxonomy (NCBI): domain Eukaryota; kingdom Metazoa; phylum Arthropoda; class Arachnida; order Araneae; family Uloboridae; genus Uloborus; species Uloborus plumipes. Next base: position 21,577 of record JAXGGA010000569.1, read on the forward strand.
CTAACCGATATTTCGGATATGTGCGCAGAACATCCAATCTGATACCATTCAAATCAACACTTCGGTCAGATTATCATTTTCTACCTTTGAACTATGTCTGTTCGGCATTATAAATGGATGCGAGTGACCTTCTGTACACTGTAAACAATAGATGTTGTTTTTACAGTATAATACAGCTAATTTTGCAGTGATAAACTGTAAAATTGCTAATTTTACAGTAGTAGACTGCAAAATTGCTAGTTTACAGTAATAAATTGTAAAATATCTAGTTTCACAGTTTATTACTGTGCATTAGGGTGACCCTTATTTTTCAACTTTTACAAAAGTTAGCTCCCACCCCCCTATTTTGTTCCAATGAACAATAAAATGATGTGTGCAAAATATTAGCTCAATCGGAAAAGTTTAAGGGGTGCCGCAACGAGCATGAAATTGTCAAATTTTCGCCAAAAATATGAATTTTTCACTTTTTTTCAAGTTAATTTTTTTTCTAGCAGATTTTCATTTCTGATGGTCGTATGTCTTATTTAAAGTGTTATTCTACTTAAACTATCTTTCTGTGGACTTCCATGCCTCTCCTGCCGTTTCCTCTGATATATTAATATAGATTACGAAGCTGCTTGGTCAAGACGTTTTCCGCGACGCATGGCACTTTCCTGGTGATGCAAGAATTTCGACAACAAACTTGCGAAAGTTTTTTTGTATGTCCTGTCCACACACATACTTGGTCATTTTGAAATTTACATGCCCAGAACATCTATTTTAGAAGAATTTAATGTGTTGTGTAAATTAAAAAAATAAGAAAAAACTCCAATCTGAAACTTTGCTCCCCTGTTTTATCTGTTTAGTTCCTATATGTCTCCCATTCCCTTCTCCGATTTCCATTTCTACCGCTCCCACTCGAAGAAGACCCCACATCCGGTCAGAGATCAAGAGTCAAGTGGGGTGAGATGCGACCCGCGACCATGCATTAGCGTGAGAGCAACTGTCTACGCCAGTGATGCTTGTTATTTGTGCCTAACTTTAAAATGGCATCAACGTCTTCCGGTAGCTCATCACACAACCTAAGAAAAGATTTTTATATTGATCTTGTTGGTTACATTTCCAATCAAATTGTTGGAGCGAAATTACCATCGAATAAGCAAGTTTTAAGCTTCTTTTTTTACAATCTGAAAGTTGTAAATTTGACCATAAAAGCTAGTGCTGCATTAGTAATTCAAGAAGTTTCAGTTTTCTGGCAAAAAACTCGAATTCCTACTAGAAGAACGGACCATTGTACTAAAAAACTAATAGAACTGCACGATAAATGGAAGCATTTACAGAAAAGTTTCTCGAGAACCTCAAGCAAAGAAAAAGAGAGAAGAGATTATTTGTGGAAATTATGGACGATCTTTTTGACATAGCACATGCAAATGCTTTGGAAGATATAAAAAATGAAGAGGATAGAAAATTCTTAATTCTTCAGAGCCAGAAAGGGCGACCGTGCTCCATGGTTGGTATTAACCAAAAACTAACACAAAAAGAAGAAAGAACATTAATGAAAAAAACTATGGAAGTTGCTCGAAAGAAAAGAACTTATGAAGAAATAAAACTACAATTAGCAACCACAACACGTTGTGATATAGCCCCCTCCAGCAACCCAAGCAGTGATAGTTTTGATGACAGTGACAGTCCTTCTTCTGTCATTGATACGCAATTACCAGCAACTGACACATTTACGAGTAAGGACATTACTCGCACAGAAACACGAGGTACATTGCAGTTTTTTCCTCCTCGTCTTTCGGAAGATTTTGACAGGTGTAAAATCACTGACCGAAATGGTGTTTACACTTTGATAGCTGCTGCAGAAGCGTTGGGTCACGATACAAAGGACCTGATAATAAACCGAACTTCCTTCAACGGTTACGAAAAAATTTAGAGAAGAGAGACATGCGGAAATTCGGGAAAAATTCAACTTGAACGAGTGTCAAGAATTAGTACTATACTGGGATGGAAAATTGCTCCCAGATCTCGCTGGAGTTGAGAAGGTTGATCGACTAGCAATTATAGTAACTTTCCAAGGCAAGGAGCAACTGTTGGGAGTCCCTGAAATAACCACATCATCAGGAGAAGACCAAGCCATGGCTGTTTATCAAGCAGTTGAAAAGTGGGGAATATTTGATAAAATTCAAGCACTATGCTATGATACCACACGTAGCAACTTAGGAAGGATAAATGGTGCCTGTACCAATCTGAAAAACATGTTTACTCGCAATCTGCTGTATCTCCCTTGTCGTCACCATATCTTTGAGCTAATTTTGAAGGAATGTTTTGACTCTCTAATGAGTGCAACTTCTGGCCCAGAGATGACACTTTTCAAAAGGTTTAGAGAAACCTGGACAAAAATCGATAAAGCAATGTATAAAATTGGTGACAATGAAATACCCGTTGATATTCGCTTAACCGTGCTTGACTTTCTTGAACAACACCTTTCTTCTCATAGACAACAGCGGGATGATTACCGATAACTGTTAGACCTATGTATGATCTTTCTTGGCGGGATTCCTAAGAACGGGATATCATTTCGTAAGCCAGGAGCTGTAAGTCACGCTAGGTGGATGTCAAAATCTATTTATACGCTCAAGATTTACTTATTTCAGAATCAATTTGAGTTATCCGAAAAGGAGAAGAGCTCTTTACGAAGATTACGTATTTTTCTTGCTAGAATTTACGTTCAGGTTTGGTTTCTCTCTCCGGAGGCAGTTAAAGCTCCGTATCATGATTTTCAATTTATTCAGAAGTTGATCAACTATCGGGAAATTGATAAAGAAATAAGTGAAATTGCTCTAAAAAAATTTCAAATCATCTCTGGTATTTGACTCCCGAACCTATGGCTCTATCCTTATTTGATGATACTGTTCCACTCACAGTGAAGAGAAATATGGTAGAAATTTTGTTGGAAGCAGATACAGATGAAGAACATGAGCAAGAAGAAAACCAACAAAAAAGATATATTCCACATCAAAATAATTTTTCTTTATTTGTAAACAACGAGTTTTTGTCTTTTGTAACACCTGTAACAAAATATTTCTTCACCCGATTTTCTATTAATTCCGATTTTATCAGCAAAGATCCTTCAATATGGAAAGATGACCCTAGTTATATGAGAGGAAAAGAAAAAATTGAGAAATTAAGTGTTGTGAATGATGCTGCAGAGACAGGTATCAAATTAATTCAGGAATATAATAATGTTCTCACAGAAGATGAAAGTGAAAAACAATTCGTTTTGCATATCGTAGCTGAAGACCGCAAAAGATACCCTACTGCTACCAAATCCTCACTTAGGAAACAATAAATTAAAATATTTATTTGTTTATACTATGTTTTGACTCTACAGAAACTGTTTGTCGAAAAAATGTTTTTTTTCTCTAATAATTTTTGTGTTATTATTAAAAACTTTAATCTTTTTAAAAAATTCACGAAATTTCAGATACCGTAAAATGGGGTGTATAGGAACAGCGGGGTCAATCGGAACAAAACTTCCAGCCCGTACAAAGAAATTCTTCATAAATATACTATTGGGTATTTTTCGCCATTAATTTTTTTTTAGAAAGGTGGGATCATAGGAAGTAGGAAAAAATTACTTTTGTCAATCTGACAACGCTACTGGCTTCTAAGGAGGGCTGTACGTGGAATGCTAGAAAACATCACATTTTCATAGACTGCAAAACTTCATATGCAAGAACAAACCTTCTTATATTTTAAACCTAAGAGTCGTATGTTTCAATTATACAGGTATCTGAACAACAGAATACCATATTAGAATTTACATTTTTTATAAATTGTGTCATAAAAATGAAGAATTCTGAAAAATGCCATTGGAAAAAAAAATGCGGGGTGAATCGGAACACTTCGTTCTGTTGCTCCAATTCAAACTTATTTGAAGGAAACTGTTTGAAAAATCAATATTCTAACCCCAATTTCTCTAATCAAGACAAGGACAAGGATTTATTACTGTTTATCCCTTCTCGTGAGCAACTAGATTTTAGAATGACAAAAAGTTGCAGATTTTATAAGATTTTTTCTCCAGGAGACTTCTTTTTATTTAAAATACGAGGGGGAAAGTCATTTTGACTTTATATAGCAAAAGGGAAGCACACAGACAGTTATGAATAAGCGAAAAAATCTTTCAGGAAAATCCCCGAAACCCAGAAATTTTAAGAAACTAAAGAAAAGGCAGAGATCATCCCAGAAGATGCTATGAAAAAACTTAAGCCAAATCACAATTGCTAGTTTTAAGGACAAGTACATATTTTTGGACGACATGGGTGACTTCCATTCGTGTTAAATCTTTGTATTTCAATTCAAAAGCATTTCTTAAAACTACTTTTCATTTTTCATAAGTTCAAAATTATTTTGAATTTTGACAAATTATAAACGTTTACTGGTATTGAAATTATACTTTTATTTGACAGTAATTATCTGTTCTTGTTCTCCCCCATCAATTTTACTCATGTTTGTGAGACCTATTACAGGTTTCGTGGAAAAAAGTAAAAATTTTAACATGTGTTCCGATTGACCCCTATCAGCGGGGTGATTCGGAACACCCATAATTTCCTATATATTTTAATAATAACTGTTCAAAATGTTTTGTGTTTGCTTGGAGTATCAGAAGTAAAGCAAGACCGAAGTTTTTACCTAGAAAATCAAATTGAAAAAAAATCTTTTAACTGCTTTTTTTACAATCAAAGCTGAAAATTGTTCCGATTAACCCCATTTTACGGTACTGACTAAATTTTAAGTCATTTGCGGCACTCCTAGAAATTGTTCAAATGAATTGAAATTTGGTACAGAGTGTTTTTTTGTTCATTGGAACAAGATAGGGGGGTGGGAGCAAGGAAATTTTAACTTTGGAAAAATGCCATATAGTTAAGGGCCACCCTACTGTGCATTTTACAGTTTTAAACTGGAGCCTCTGTTGCCAGTATTATACTGTTATTTTTACAGTATAATGCAGCTAATTTTATGGTAATATTACTAATTTTACAGTAATAAACCGTAAAATTGCTAGTTCTGCAGTGATAAACTAAAATAGCTAGTTTTACAGTTTATTACTGTGCTTTTAGTTCTAAACTGGAACCTCTGCTGCCAGTATTGTACAGTAAAAACAATAGCTTATTTTTTGAAATTTATTTGTATCAATACTTGACCACAATTTGATTTACAGATATTTACAAGGTGGCGTAAAATCCGGTTTTAACCATGTAGAAGATGAGACTGTGAAACGGTTACTGCGAGTAAAAGGACGAAGAAATGTGCGGCTGCAAGAGATGCCATCGGACATCAGTTCTATGAACCGTGGAGATTGTTTCATTTTAGACGTTGGACGCAACGTATATCTTTACGTCGGACCAGACAGCGGGCGAATGGAGCGCATCAAGGCCATTCAAGCTGCTAATGCCATCAGAGATGACGTTCACCATGGGCGTAGCACTGTGAAAATAATTGGTAAGGTTGCTAACAAATGTTCGTATCAAAAAATATTGTCCCTCTTTCTGTCATAATAATTTCTCCAGGAGTGTGTCAAAAGTTTTACAATGTTTAATGTGTACAGGATGTCCGTGTCTATAATTGAACGATCCCACTTTGATACTACCCTAAGTGTGTACTGACCCCCCGTTTAGGTGATAGTTTACTAATCAGGCATAAACTGAGACAGCAATGATGTAACCTGCTGTATTTGTGCAATCTTTCAAGAAAGTGCCAGAGAACTCTTAGACTTCGAGCTTATAGTTTTTCTACGACTTAGACATTATTTTCTTTTAGATGGGGACAGTAGTAGCTCTGAAATCGACGAGTTTTTCGAAGAACTCGGTGGAGGTACTCCAGATGACATAGCGGATTCCGCTGCAGGGGGAGATGACAATTCATTCGAATCTGACTTAGAGACAAAAATAGCCCTTTTCAGGTTCTTATGTTTTGCAGTTTATGAAATACTTTTTTTTTTCAAATTACTTTTTTATTACATTTTTTTCCTTTTTGCTTAGAATCTGGGAAGATGATTCCAATGAGCTACAAATGGAATTGGTTTCTGAAAAGCCTTTGAAGCAAGAATACTTGATATCTGGTGTATGAATGAAATTTATTTATTTATTCATTTATTTATTTCATAATGTTAATATCATAGTTATGTATGAGTTTCATTTACACATGAATATACAAATGAAAAACTTTATTTACTCCAGAATATCCTCTTTTGGGCTCATTTTGTATTATTATGGTATACTATAATTATTCTATTGTATACATCTTTAGCCTGTTATTAGAGTAAAAAATGCGCCTTCAAAGCGATAAAATTGTTAGAAGACTTTTGCTATAGTATATATTTTTTTAAGTTTATCAATTTGCCGAAAGATTTTTTTTCCACGAATCTGCTCTTATATGCCGTTCATATGACATCAGTCAAACTGTTTTGGAAATATTTATGAGCTGCTCGTTTTTCAATGAGTTCTTTAGTCAGCAAAAAAAATCTGCCGTGAAATCCTTGCCTGAAATTAAATGCTCTTTCTTCAAGAAAAAGGCTTCTCGGTGCTTTTTTTTATGTGCTGCCCTAGTCTTTTTCTCTTTCAATGTTTTTAAATTTCATTGGTCTAGATTTTCCGCTAGTTAATATTAAAATTTCCACTTGTCTGATTCTTGTTTTGGTCTTTAAACAACTGTTTGGCGCCAAAGCTTTAGATGAAATAAATGCAATCTCCAATTAATTAAATTGAAAAACTCTTTTCCTTTTTGATTCAGTGAATAGTGAAAACTGCTAAGCACTTTGAAATCTCCTAATGGCATTCAAACAATACCAACTTTTGATTACCTTCTGCATCAAATTCCAATGCTGGCTCAGCAGTTGTTGTCCCCAGCTCTATAAATATCTCCTTTAAGAATCTATGAAGAGAAAAAATAGAAGTAAGAGTAAAATAAAAGTAAAACTCTTTTGACAAGCCATAAACTGATCAACCTAACAATAATCGAAAAACGAGAAAGTGAGTGTCTAACTCTTGATTCATACCAAAGGGCTGATGACCATAAACCACACTAAGCGTGAACGGATGACAACGACAATAGCAGTGATGATTACGTGCAGTTAGGCATTTGTGAAATTGACAAGCGTGTTGAAACTTGATGTATAAGAAATGTTTTCACTGGTGTCAAGAAAGGTAACAGATAAAAAAAAGACAAAGATATTATGTTTTCAAAGATTGTAGCTAGTTTACTACATGGTTTACATCAGTGGTTCTCAACATTTTTACAGCTACCGCCCCCTTTAGGGTTGAAAATTTTTTCAGTGCCCCCTTTGCGAACGAGGGCGAAATTGGAAGAAGGGGGGGGGGTCTTGACTGGTTTAACTCTATGATTTTGCCCAAATAAATAGTTGAAAAATTACTATAGAGTAAAAAAACGTATGCATTTTTTTTCTTTAAGATAATTTTCAGAAAAAGCGGACATTTCCCCCCCCCCCCCTCTGAAAAGCTGTGTCAGTAACAGCCAAGTATCTAGAATGGGTCCATTAAATGAGTGAACCATTTTTAAGGTTAGTAAAAACAACACGGTTTGAAATAAAAATACAACGTTTTTAACATTTTGTTTGAAAACCAATATATTTTGAAAAATACACTACGTTCAAATAGTTCCTGAACAGTCCGATCACAAATAGTCTTGCTCTTATTTACTTGCAGCTATGCAATACGCATCCCCTATTTATTACGCACGGCTATGAGATTTTACAGCGGCCAGGCAATAACACAAAGGCTTCCTTCTATTTTTCCCAGGACGGACAAAGACTTGAAACTATGGCCCGTACCTGTCATCTTTAAAGATTATAAATCAAGTTTTAATTTAAAAAACTGGTATAAGTTGAATTTACAAATCACGAGATAAGTTCAATTCAAAGAAATTCTTTTTGATTAATTTATTGCTTGAAGGTTAGATAAGATAACAAAATTTATAAATATGCCTTTGATGACATCAAGGTAAAGACGGTGGGCGGTGAAATATCGGGGATATCTCTTATATTTCACCGCCGAAATTTGTTTTGAAAACGAAATCTTAAATTTGCGGTTTCTTTAATTTTCAGTTTCGTGGGTATTGAGATTTAAGTTCAGATTCCGCTCCCGGTGAAATGTTTAAAATTGACATAATTTTAGACAATTTTCGGTAACATTAACTCTTGAGAAATTCTCTAATTAATATTTTTCATAATTGACGTTATTTAAAGGCTAAGTTTAATAATATTAGGGAGTCAAAGCTTCTTTTAAAGTTCTCCGAAATTGAAGTATAAAAAACGCCAAATTTAAACTATTTTTGTTGATGAAGAGCGAATGGTCAAGGTTCGAGAGTTTTCTACGGAATTTTTTTTCACATTGCACCTTGACAAATGCGATTGATACCTACCTTTGATGTTGTTAGGGGGGATGTGCTAACGAGACAAAAAGTCGGTCAAGTTAGGTGGCTGTCAAATTCAAGTGTTATTGGCAAATTTTGGGCTATCCTTCATGACGTTAGGAGAAAGATCAGGGTTCGGGAGATATCCGCAGAAAATAAATTTTTAAGCTATCCCTTGGTGATATAAGAGATAAGGGTTTCCTGCCGCCCCCACATAAAACATGTCTTCACAAGCGCATTCGAAAATATACCCATCGCCCCTTTACCGCCCAAAATCTGTTCACCGCCCCCCCCCCTGCTGCCCAAAATATGTTCACCGCCCCTCAACATCTTCCCACCGCCCACCGGGTATCGTCCCCGTTGAGAACCACTGGTTTACATCATGTGTTTAAATTTACGTAAAAATAAATATTTGTGAAATTTTTTTTTCATTTTTCAACACTTTCTATATGCGATAATAGGAACACCCCATGAGCCGTATTAAGAATATATTTCTACAAACTGAAAAATTTTAGCGCTCAATTATTTTTTATTGATATCCCCGCATGATACAGATGTTAAAATCTGACCACGAGAAAAACTAGCCACCTGATGTTTTACAAATTCCAACCAATTTCAAACTTATTGCAAAATACTCAAACATTTACAATATAAGTTCTTTAAGTGGGCGATAATATATGGGACCACTAATTTTCCCTCGGTTTTGATACAACAGATTAAAACTGAGTGAAACAGGCCTTAATCCCGCATTTTTTTCCCGAGTTAATAAATTTCAGTCTTTTTTTTTATTTTCAAGAAGTATTTTGGAAATATACCAACAATTGAAATAGTTAACAGAGCAAGCATGTGCTTTTGTTTCATATGATATATGAAGACGAAAAGATGTATGACATCGGTATTTAATACAAAAGCAAAAAATTTCCCCCCAACATCGATGAGAAATTTATAGATGGTGAAGCAATTTATTAAAGATCTTAAAGAACATCTTTCTAAATTTAAAATGACTAATTATTTATGCTTAACTAACATATAATTCTAATTTTATAATGTTTATATTTTCATCTTTTATTAAAGGATTGCTTTTTATTGGACAGTGGTAGTAATAACAATGGAATTTTTCTGTGGGTTGGAAAAAACTCGAGCCCGAAGGAAAGGCATGGAATTATGAAGTTAGCAAACGTAAGTAATTTTATACCTTTTGCCTCCTCCAACCCTACGCTGCAAAAAATGAACTGTTTTTTTTTTTTTTTTGCAATATAATACTTACAGCTAATGTTCCAATTTAAAACTAAAATGCACAGTAATAATCTGTAAAGCTAGTAATTTTAGTTTCTTACTGTAAACTTATAAATTTTAGTTTATTGTCGTAAAATTTAGCTGTATCATACTGTAAAAACAACAGTATAATACTGGCAGCAGAGGTTTTTGTTTAAAACTGTAAAATGCACTGTTATAAACTGTAAAATTAGTAATTTTACAGTTTAGTACTGTAAAGTTAGCAATTTCACAGTTTATTAGTGTAAAATTAGAATTTTTTTTACGGTTTATTAGTGCAAAATTAGGTATATTTTTTTAGTTTATTAGTGTAAAATTAGATATTTTTACTGTTTATTTTTTATAAAATTAGCTGTATTATACTGTAAAAACATTCATTTTCTACAGCGTACTTATTACACTACAGAGTGTAAAGTTTTAGGATTGCCTTGCGGTACTGGCGCAGCTGACGTAATATTTTTATTAACCCATTAATGCCTAGCGTCCCTTTTTAGGGACGGTCCAAAAAGTGTTTGAATTGACCAAAAATGAACATTTCAACCAAATAATAGTGTTCCATTATTACTGTGGTATTGTTTCAATTCATTACTAACAGATTGCAGCACATAATCATTGCAAAGTGTGTTCTGTAGCTGTGTAACCAGTATACAAAGTATCTTTGGGAAAAAAATGTCAGGCATTAATGGGTTAATATAGTACTCATTTTCCATCAGAATATAAAATTCGAACAGTGCTCGCGGCTCGGCGCAAGAAGAAAGAGCTTTTCTATAGTTGGTGAAATCTCTTCAAATTGAAGAAACGAGAGCCAACGAAAATGGTATTTTCATTTTGCTGAGTTGAACAATGTACGGAGACATGTGGGACATTTGTGATGCATTTTAACAAGTACTTCTTTTTCTCAATTTAGTAAACGTGGATATTGTAGGGAGAACGCTAATATCAGGGATGATTTGGTTTCGGAGCGTAGGAATGCTCTTTCGGTCCGGGAAAAAAGATTTTCTTTTCGCACTAAATTGATCACGGCTCAGTATTCAATTGGCATTCTGGTGCTGAAAAATTTACCCGTTATACATATGCTTTCTGAATTTTATCACCACAAGGAAATAAATTTAGCTTTGATTCCTTCCCTTAAAAAGAAAGAAAAAAAAAAGAAAAGAGAAAGAAAGGGATGGGGACAAGATTTTGGAAATTTAGCTAGTTACTTAGCCAAAAAGAAAGATCCTTTTACTAAATAAGATCATAGTTCCACTTTTGATTATCAAAGTGAATGAACATAATATTCTAAATAAATCAAATAATTAATAATTTTCTGATTTTTTTTAATAATACTTTTAATCTTCATAGAAATATCTCGAAATGAAAAACTATCCGAAGTGGATGCCCGTGAAAAGAGTTATTGATCAAGGTGAACCACCTGTGTTCAAATCGTTTTTCTCTCTGTGGAAAGATTCAGATGATCAAGCTGGTCTTGGACATGCTTATACATTTGAACAAATAGCAGGTAATTGTATTTCATAGTAAAAATTATTTTGAGTACGTTGTCAATCCTTAAAATACATAATAATAAAATTTTATTATAGTCTATAAACTTATATTGATCTTATTAGGCTGTCTTTAAGTTATAAATTTCAAGAAGTAATATTTTTATTGCTAGAGTTAACAATTATAATTGCTTTCGAGGTGGAAAATATCTTTTTCTATAAAGTTTTGCCTAAATACATTAACACAAATCAATCTAGACGTTACATTAATTAAACTAGTTTAAAATCTCTCGTTTTATTTCTAAAAGCCCAACATTTTAAAACTTCAGTCAGGTCTTTCTGAAATTCATTATTTACTTTAAATCATTTGAGGACCAATATTTTTACGGTAGAGTATTGAAAGTTTTGATGATTTTTTTTAAACATTTTTAAAATAATACGAGTAATTGACTTTTTTATTACTCATAATTACTACTGATAGAATTAATGTTCCGGTGTTTCAGTAGCATGAAAATAATAATAATAATTTGTAAATTATTGGAATTCAATAGCTCCATATTGGACTCATATGTCCCATGGTTCTTGAAGAGTTTTTCTTTTACATTTTTCTTTTTATACAATGAGAAAAAAACCCACCTGAAAAAATTTCAGCTTCTCTACCCGATGAAGATCGCCCTGATGGATTCCACGCATTGGATCACAAAAAGAAACTCCTTTTGTCGAAAGGAATTGGCAAGGCATGTGGTTTCATGCCAGATGATGGCTCTGGAGATGTTGAGGTATGTGTAAATGATATTCCTCACAACAATTACTTTGCCAGTGATTTTCTAATATCTAATTTACTGAATTGCTAGCAAGTTCAACTATTAGCTGTTTTCAGTGAGCCCACCGATGCACCATGCACCCGACAATTTTGAAGCTCTTCACGTTATTTCGAAAGCTCAAATTTTCTTTTCAAAGTCGATCTGATGAGAACAAAACTAGGGGAATTCAAATTATGCAGGAAGCAAAAATAAGTAAAGGAGTAAGAATGAGATTTATTAATTCAACGTCTTTTTGATGGAGATGCATGAAAGATTAGAGAGCTAGAGGGGGATGGAGGTATTATTGAAATTCAAAGTTTAAAATGCATGAATGGAACTGAGAAGAAGAAACTAAAAATTATGTACTAAGTGTTTACCAAGGTGAATGCATTAAACAAAACAATTACCGTTAAAACAGTTAACAGTTATCACATTTACAAAAATATAATATCTACCATATATGACGTGTATATTTATTTATGTTTTCAGATATGGAGAATTGAAAACTTTGACATTGTACCAGTGAACTCATCTCAACATGGCATATTTTTTGGCGGTGATAGCTATATCGTAAAATATACCTATCAGAAAAACGGATCTGAGCATTATATAATTTACTTTTGGCAGGTAAAGATTAATTTTGCATTTTCTGATCAATGTACAAAGAATAAGGTGCCATTGTTTCGAATTGCATGTCATGCTATGTTACTGCATTTATGTATGTATGCTTTTAGTATATCACTGCCATTGCCAATTTGTTTAAATATTGTTTTAGCTACATTTTTCATAATAAATGAAGTATTGTAATCGTTAACAATTTGTCGCTTTTATTTCGGTCCAAATTTTAATTTTACTCGCCCGATCGAACGTAGAAGAGTTTTCTTTTGTGAGTTCATACGTACACATGTATCTCACATTTCTAAAAAGGTACACAGTAGAGGGGTGAAATTTCGTAAATAGGATCAAAATAAGGTCCATTTATGCTCTTCCTCTTTTGGTTACATTCTTATGTTCCAAAACTAGTCTTCACGCGATTTTTGTGGAAAATTGGTGGTAATTACAATGAATAAACTAAATGAAGTTCGTTAATCGTCGACCACTACGCCAAGTGTTTGTGAACAATTTTAGTTGAAGATATATCGCTAAGTTAGTAAACAAATTTTGACTACAAAGATGAGTTGTCGAATCCGCTGTCGGTTTGGTGAGCTATATTTCCAGGTGACCATTTGTCAATATTTGTAATATGAATCTCCATACCAATCTTTTATGCATTAAATTTTTTTTGGCCTATCTTATCTTTTTTATTGCAAGTTGACACCACAAGACTTGTGAACGATCCTGGGTTTTGTGCACTTTATAAAATTTATGGGTATAAAAGCAATATATTTGAGCTCGGGTCTCTAAATTTATGTTTGAAGCACAACTTTTTTACTGAAGTCTGAAAATAGCAATAAAAGACGACACTTAATTAATTTTTACTATGTTTAAGGGCAAAACAAGCAGCCAGGATGAAAAAGCTACTTCTGCCATAATGGCTGTAAAAATGGACAATGATCTGAATGGCAAAGCAGTACAGGTAATTTAACTGAAATCATCATTTTTTTAATTAATCAATTTTTTTTTCTTTTTTCAAAAACATGAAACTAATTTTAATATTTCTCTCTTTGTTCATAAGGCCTTTCTGATCCTTTTAGTAATAAATATACTTTATTTAACTATTCATGATACTATTATTATTCTTGAAAGCTTTTCACATTAGCCAATATTATTCATTCCAGCTTTGATTGTGCAGCAAAAAGATGTATCTAAACTTTTTATTAAGCAGCAGGCGCGCACCCAGGAGGGGGCTTTGGGGGCTTAAGCTCCCCCTATGAAAAAACTGGACTTGAAGATCTTAAGCATCAACAGCATTTAAAAATTTTCCACGGTGTCAGAAAAGATTCAAGTCATTAATAACTCAATATATACTACGCTTTGAATCCAATTGAAATAACAAATACGCATACGTATAACATATACCTTGTCTTTCTTAGTCATGGGGAAAGTGGGTAAATTCTCACTTATAAAAGACCGCTCCGTGCTCCCCCTCATCTACAATTTCCAAGAAACCAAGGCATTGTTTTCAATTAAATCATTCATTATACATGCACAGACGCATGAGGCACGAGAATGGGGCCTCAGCAAAGTATGGAACTTCAAATCACAGAGCATCTCACCATCAAAACCAAAATAATTTTAATTTTGAGGATTTGTCATGGAAAATCATGTTTCGATGTGGCGAATTACAGGTTTGAAGGATCGTCATAATGAAATTTTTAAAGCTCCTTTCTATCAAAAACAAAATTCCATAAAACATTTTTCATGCACATTTTTTGAATCTATTTCATAAAAGCCCCCTATGGCCCGGGGAGGGGGAGAGGGGACTATTGTGACATGATTAGCCCCAGAGCCTGATCATTCTAACGTTGGACATGGGGCACATTTTTATTTCAGCCCCCCCCCCCTTCTCATACCAGTTACGTGTTACGAGTTAAAAAATTCTTACAATACCAGAATGGAATAAAAGTTTTGTGCAAAGATTGAATTTAAAATAGAAAAAAAAAAAAAAAAACTATCAAATTATTAATAGAAAAATATGTGTTGACATATACAGTAGGCTTTTAGTATTAATAGTAAAATACACAGTAGGCATTTAGTATTTAGGAGGCGTTGGATAAAGTAATAGGATTTTGGGCTCCCTGAAATCTAAGAGGAAGGGCCTGTGCCCCGCGTGCTCCTGCGGTAATCAGGCTCTGATTAGCCCTCCACTGATTTTCTGAGAAACATGCTCGAGAAACAAGAAAACAGAGAAAAAGTTAAAACAGATTATAAAGAATATAAAATGGTATTAAAATAAAAGGAAGTACAAAAGAGAGAGAGGAAAAAGAAAAACAGAAAAAAGTGACCGAAGAATATCTTTGCAAAATAAACAAATTAATAAAAAAAAAAACTTACACTCAAGCCACAAACTTCTGTACTTCTAACAAATGAAGGAACAGGAAGGAAATTAAAAATTTCAGTACAGAAAACTAAAATAATTAACTGAAATATCTGTTCCTATTTTCTACATTTTGATTTGGAATAAAAATATTTAAAAAAGTAGCTAAGAAAATGGGAGAAAGGGGGTATCCGAACCTAATTCCTCTCTTTTTTCGGCGTTAACCCTTCACTGCACCATTTTTTATATTTTCATGAAAAAAATCATTTGTTACCTTTTAAATAGCCCTGAGTTCAGGAAAAATGAAGAAAAAAATTAATCTTAAAAATGTGCACCAAAAATGATGTTTTAATTGTTTGTTCTATATATGGCACAAAGCACATAGCATATGGGTGATTCTACAAAAATGGGCAAATTTATGTTCCATACTGATTGCTCTTTTTGTTTTTAATTTAATAAAAAACTATTTTGGGAATATTTTTATGCGTCTTTTGTTCTATAATTTCCGTTATCAACAATGTCAATATTTAATTATTATTCATTTAAAAAAAGGATATTAGATTGAAATGTCATCTACATGCCCTGTCCCATAGGTGCAATTTTCACAATCAATAGAATATAGATTTAAAAAAAATAAGTGATTTTTTTTCTCGAGTTTTTTATTTATAAATATGAATGTGTGCAAGATGTAAATCACAAAAAAAAAAGCAAAATAATATGAAAATAATATCTCTAAAAGTTAATCTAAACTTTGTCCCAGCGATTATCAGTCATCCACATGTCTAAAAAGTATAGATATTTTTCTCTGAAATGTTTTATTTCAAAATCTGTCAATACATCTTAAAATAAAGCATGGAACTTTGTTATTCCTGGCTGAGGATTAATTTTGCTGTTCTGCAATTACTTTTTGATAAAAAGCAAGCTAAACTTAACTTTCAAGCAAGTGTTTTTTATCTTTGTCATTAACATGCCCCACAGAATGCATGTAAAATGTACATGTAAATAAATTTTGATAATGAGTAATCCTAAGGCTTACATTTGTGGGTTCTAATTCGAAGTGAAGCCAAAAAATATTCAAATATGACTTTTTGAGAACACAATTACTTGTGTTTTGTCATTCACATGCCCTTTTTCTATTGTCATTCACATGCCCCAATATAAGACATGTGGATAAATCAAAAGCCAAACTATGACAGTACAATGTTTAAAAATTATGTCTAACAGTTTACTGGATACAAAATTTCATTAATATACCTATTGTGTTTGTGTTATTCACATACTTACTGTGTTATATTCACATACCCATTGTGTCATCCACATGTCCTTTTTATCACTCATATATGCCTTCAAAAAAATAAAAATCCAAAAATACAATAAAATACAAACATTTAAGCTCTGCTGATAATCTATTTTACTTATGTAACTTATCAAGTGCTTTGCTGATTTTTTTCAGATTTTTAATTTTAAATTAATTTTTTGAAATCTACATGTTAAAAATATTCCCGTATTTGTAGAATCACCCATATGCTTTGTATACCGATAAGTGTAATAATCTACAATGTGTTTTGTGCCATAAGTGGTATAAACAAACTTTCCACTAAGTGTATTTAAACATTTTTAGAACAAAGGAAATAATGACTAAGCACACTTCTAACGGAAATGCAGACACTCTTTCTTTCAAAATCAAGAACTGTAATACCTAAACTAGTGCAACTAACTAGTGTATAAAAATCACACTAAACTGTTATAGCAATGTTCCAGAAGGGGCACAAAGCTCAGTTTAACTGCATTTAAAAATCATAGGAATATATGAGGGTTTATTTGGTTTGTGCCAGATCTGGCACACTGTGCAGTGAAGGGTTAAAGTTAGAAAGGAATTATAGTTTTAGAGCTTCAAGTCTTGAAAAATTCCGGGAAGAAGTCTGAATGTCCTCATTGAAGATCGTCTAATAATTGGTTTTTGGAACATAAATTTCTAAAAATTTCCGGCGGTGAAAAGCGAGCCCAATTATCGAATATGGCCTATAGTTTTGTTTTTAAAACTTTAATTTCAAAAAATTTAAAAAAAAAGCCCCCTCCTCCAGCCAAATAATAAATGATAAAAGGTCTTAAATTTCGGCTTTTGGAACTTTAATTACGAAAAACTGCTGGTGCAGAGTACATGAATCCTATCGCTAAGGCTACCGATAAATGGACTATAACCACATTTTTAAGACTTCAAATTTTGAAAACTTTTCTGGGGTAGGCCTCCAAACTCTTAGCATCGACAACAATGGAACCGTATTTCTCTAAGCTCAGTTTCGGGGAAAATATCCTGTGGAGAGTTCCACATTCCATCCATTCCCATAACGTCATCAAAGATGATCTACAATGGCATTTTTAAAATTCAATTTCAAAAAATGTTCGAGGAAAGATCTCAAAAATCGTTTAAAATTGAGTTTTGAGATCTTTAATTTCGACAAAAAACATTCAGAAGAGAAAACCGAAGCCTATACCTTTCTCTAACATCATCAAAGATGCTATTGCGTTGTTTAGACATCAATTTTGAAAAATTTCGGGTTGAGAGCGGTCAAACCCCATTCTTCCTAAGATTGACTGAGATAGTTATACATTTCATTTTTGGAATTTCAACATCAAAAAATCGTTAGTGAAAAGTTCCAAAACCCCTATTCATTCTCCTAACATATTCTAAGAGGGCCTACTATGGTGTTTTTTGGACATCAATTTTCGAAAATTTGCAATGGGAGACCCCCTGACTCGTGCTCTTCCTAAGATTAACCAATGTCGTCTTAAACTGCGCTTTTCGAAAATATAGAAACATTCCTAAACCTCACCCCCAAGCAATTGCAAAAATGGCGTGCAATAATAACGTTTTTATGGCCTCAAATTCTGAAAAAATATTAGATGAGGGCTGGAAAGTCCCAACATGACCAAAAGTTGTCTAACTGTTGTGTTTTTGGAATAACTTTTCAGAATTTTTTCCGGTGAGAAAACCCATGAACCCCCCATCAGTATGTTTGAATATTCCACTTTATGTCTTTGTTCATAATAGTAATGGTCTTGATTCGTATCATAGCGCTATTCTCGTGAGTGCATTAATCATCTTAATCACCTCATCTTCAGTAAGGTTGGAAGATCCTCATAGTATTTACCATTTATTTTCTTACATAAACACAATTTGATAAATAAGTAAAAAATTCACGTAAAATTTAACAGAAGCAAGAGAGCTTCCAATCAAAAAAGCAAAACTATACACTATTATCCCGGAAAAAAATAAATAAAAAGAAAGGGGGGGGGGTCATTTATTAAAGTTTAGTATTTTCGCGATTTGAAATTTTAATCCAATGGCCTCTGGATATAAAAGGGGTAGGGGGTGCTTGATGTCAGAAATTAGCCCCCCCTTAAATTAAATCCTGGGTGCGCCCCTGACTTGGATACCCAAGTCCGAGTAGATGCATCTACTAAGTTTAAGGCGGAGTAGGTACAGTAGGGTGGTTCACAAACCTATGGCAAAAAAAAAAAAAAAAATTGTCCTAGAGGTCACGGTGGTGGCTCATTTTTTTACCTTTATCCACCCTAATATCCTGCCAAAATTTCAACCTCCTACTTAAATAAAAAGACGGTGCTCAAAGCTCAAATAGTTCTCCAGTTTTTGTCAATTTCAAGCGTTTTTCGGTTGAGTGGCAGAAAAAAAATTCTGGGTGTTTTGCTATCATTCTTGCTGATTCTTATGTTCAATGATCCCCTGAATCCTAATATGGCCACTCTTTTACCCATTGCCTCCCACTTTTCGAAAATAGCGCACCCTTCCCCTTCTATTTTCATCAGATTTCGACAATTTCATAGATATTATTTGGAGGGGAAGGAAGCATTGTATTTACCATTAACATTCTTCTATAGGGCTAGAGAAGTGAAAAGTTCAAAATCATAAACAACTTTTCACAAGTTAGGAGGCTCATGGGGGTATTTTCCCCTCCCCTCCTTAAAATATTTAACAAATCATCAACAACTCATTTTTTCCAGTTTCAAAATTTTACACTTTCTTTTTGGAGCAACACAATAATATTGGACTGCCATCTATGACTCCCACGTCCAAAAAATTTTGTTTAAAACCTTGGAAACATCGCATGTTACATATGAGTCGCACCGCAGATTTCCTTCAGTAAAGAACCTTTCAGTATTATTTATATTCATTCCAGCTATGTTCGAGCGATTACCGTGAAGGGGAAACGAAGATCATATTTGGATTCAATGGGGCATTTTACATAAGAAACAGCAATAATAGTGTCAGATGTATACACTCAGGCACATTGAAAATAGCGACCCAAGAAGAAAGCATCGGATTGAATTTGCCAAGTTTTGACATTGTACAGATTCCCTGTATTTGTGTCGTTGCTCACCCTGTATTAGTTTAATTGTCTTGATTTTGAGATCAAGTGAGTCTCTCATCTGTATCATTATGTGTATTTAATTTCATTTCAATTCGACGATTTCTTCTTGGGTCGCTATTTTCAATGTGCCTGAGTGTATTGAAGCTCATTTTGTGCCGAGCAGTGTTATTATACTGAAATTTACTAGAAGTTTTTAATTAAAGCCGAAATATTTAAACTTCTTGCTGTGCAATTCAACTTTCTATGTATATTTATACATAGATTTTTTCTTTTTTTTTGAGAGAGAGAGAGAGACTTTTAGTATTGAATATTTTATTGTCTCAGCAAGGATAAGTACTCAATTTTCTTCAACAGCAGGTAAAAGAAACTGCTTATTGTCCTCATTATTGAAAAAAATTCTGTTAAATTCTTGAATTATTTGAACATTTTCCTCAGCAACGTTATTCACCATTATTTATTTATTTTAATTTTTTTCTTTTAATTCTGTGATTGATATTATATTTGCATTCGTTGGGGCGTAGGACAAAGAATGTTAGAAAATAATCCCTAATATTCATGTTTGAAAAAAATCCAATTGTTCTGTACTACACTTGTTATATTTCACATCTTTATTCTTGTAATAACTTGCTTTTCTTTCAACTAGAATTTGATACGAAAAACTAAGTCAAACTAATTAATTCACCAGAAAGGTGTCACAAGTACTTTAATAAAACTGTCCTAGTTGCTATTTCAATTTCCAGGTCGTTCATATCTTATAAGGTTTTTTCCAAGTTCAGATATTCCCAGAAGTTTTAATTGCAAATGGAGCATGTATTAATGTTCAATATATTTTTTTTACTGTACAAAAACGCACTAAAACCGGAGAAAGTGTTGTACCTAGGTTTTTTTCTTTCATGATTAAATGAAAAATTTCTTTCCTATATAGGAACATAAATATTTTGAGGCATATAAGAGACTGAATTTTCTCAGATAGGCTCCCTAATTGACTAATAATAATTCAACTATCCCTTTATAATCAGCAAGAGTGATCATAGATTTATCTATAGATTTATAAAAAGCTTACAGTTGAAGTTTCAAACTTGTTAAGTATTTAAGTTCTATGTGTGTGTTAAGTTCTATGTTTCATTTTTTTTTTTTTTTTGTTTAATTCTTTGCCAAACATTTTTTCACTTTGAAGTTATTAAAAAGAATAGAACTTGTGAGGAATATGATGGCCAAAGTAAGCATGAAGTAAATATCTTTGCCTAAATTTCAGATTAGTTATATGCCAGACTAGCTACGATATAGTTTATTTTGTGCAATTAGTTTTTATAATTTCATTCATTCTTCTTGTGATACTATTAGCACTATTAGTTTAAAACTTTAAATCTTGCAATTTTTTTCTCCGCATCCCATTACTTTAAAAACATAAAAAAACATATTTTGCACAGCTCTTCTACAACTCTATTCTGGCAAGAGTAAGTTTTGAAAATCATAGCACAACATGTAGACAAGTAGCAATCTACATTGTATGCTGCGATCTACTAAATAATCGATTGTATCAAAGGTGTTGCTATATAGATTCGAACGATTCAGAAACTTTCCAATTGTTTGAACTAATATTTATACGTTGAAAAATGAGAATATTTGAAAAAAAATATCTTCCAAGAAAATGGTCTCTTTAGTCTGAAAAGCTCAAAAATTGTGAAAATTACGAAAAAGCGTAAAAATGAAGGGTGTTTGAGCACCATCTTCCATTAAGAGTAGAGAGCTGAAATTTTAGGGGAGTAATCTTATACATAAATGTAAAAAAAGTAGGATGCGCCTTGGTCCATAGCAAAAAAAAAAAATTTTTTTTGAACCACCCTAAGGTACAGTGTCCGTTTTTACAAGAAGAATTTAGATGGAAGTCGTTTTAGCTCAAATTGCATGCCATAATACCCGTTTATTAGACAGGCAGCCATTCACAACACACATTCACACCCCGAACCGGAATTCGAACCCGGGACCTCTCCACCCCAGTCAGACTTCTCTGACCCCTAGACAAGATGGGCCGCTGATAAATTCTTTATTGTCTGTATAAAAACGTACGAAATCGCGTTTGATAAACTCAAAAACACTATAAAAAATCCCATTTTTGTTTCAATGAGAAGGAGAAAGAACAATTGAAGCTCTTGGAGGAAGAAGGGGCTATGTTACATTTTGAAGAATTGGTATACCCATTCTGGGTAACGGTAAGCAATGGATACATGCAAACAAATGAAACTTGGTACATCGAAAAGTAGATGTCATCAGACCATTTTCATACGCACACTAATGACAAAACCAGAAAGCAAAAACAACTACAACAATAAAACTTTAAACTTTAATTACTCGCAATTTTTGTTTTGTCACATCACCCCTTTATCTCCCTAGCCCTTCAATTGTCAAATTCGAAGCACTGCTAAGTCGTGATTGTTATTATTTTTTAATTACTTCTACACAGTTCGTGCACATGTGTGCAGTATTTGCACCACAGCATCATGTTCTCCACCCGAGTCTTCGATATCTGAACAAGAAGCCCCGAGTCGTAATAATGTCAATCACGACCCTATCAGGCTACTTTTCTAAGGTTATCTTATTACAGAGAAAAATTCTGGTACACAACGGTATTTTTCTTTTTGAATTCGTTAACAACATAAATTAAGCTTTCTAGAATAATTAACAACATTTTTCATACTATTAAACTATAGTAAACCTTGAAGAAGTGAAATTTACTGTAAAATAGGAACAGGAAATTTTGACAAAACTCTTCTGAGATATCTTTTGCTGCATGTTTGTAACAAACAATCTTGTAGATAGCGCTTTATCATCAGTTAAACTTTCAAATCGTCATAAAATCACGATCTAGCAATTTTTGTGGACCATTTTTGTCGGTTTACATTTTTTTCATCATTTTTTAACTTCATCCGTTTACATTTTTTTTTTAATTTTTTGAGGGATTGATGGCATGCGAAACTATTTCTGTTGCACGGATAATTTGCTTGTGAAAAGACATGTTGCCGTACTTATCGTTGTAGTATAACTGGCTGATTTTCTGTCTTTATCGTGTCTTTTAGTGGAAAAGGGCTCTGCTTTTTGGTTGCAAAAACAGAGTACTTGCAGGTTAAACAGGGATACACTATATAATAAATAGCGCACACATAGTGCTGCAGTTGGGAAAAAAAATGTTTGTGAGACTCACAAAAAGAAAAGGTGGCTTGAAACCAATTCAACTTTCATTTGCATTAATTTTACATTAAAAAATCAAATACATCGGCGGACGATATCCCACCCTCCCTACAATTGGCTTTTTCTCCTGGAAATTGGAATCAAACATATTAGTGGTTTAGTTGCATCATATACAATTTTAAAAAGTTTATAATTTTTAGGTAAAATCTTGAGCAATGTCATTCATATAATTTTTGTTCAAGTGTAGCGTAAGGATATGAAAAATTGCAAATTATTTTCTATTATCTTTGTTTAATAACTGTAAGCCCAGCTGATATCTTTCAGGTATTGTTATAGTATTGAAAATTAGTAGATTTCCAAATCAAAGTTTAGAACTTTTCATCAGTTTTTCTGCCCAATTGTATATGTCGGAAAGATAATTATCTGTCTATTTGATTGGAAATATCTGTATATTTGAAATATTTTTTTGTTGAATCTAATTAGCATCATACTATTTTGATGGAATAGCTTCAGTAAATTCATAGTCTCAACAAACTGATAAGTTACATTTTTTTTTTTTGCTTAGTTATAAAATATAATAAACAATAAGCATGACACTGGGGAATAAACCGACATGCTGTTATTGGTTGGTAGTAGTTTCTTTATTTAGAAAATGTACTCACGTGCATCTATAGTTACTATTCTGTTTGAGTTAATGGAAAGATTCCACTTTTATTTTATTTTCCTTTTTACTTGTTTACTGTCGCGAAGCAACTCAACATTGCTTTTGATCCACCAGTGAGTCTTAAACCCAGTTTGAGAAAAAGTTATTTAAAAGGAATAGTAACGCTCCTAATAATGGACTGACTAATGGAACTATGACATAGCGCACCCCCTCCCCCTCCCACACAGCTTTCAATCATTTTGGATAGTTTTGAAAAATACTAAGAATTAATAGTGCTTTTAAATTTACTGTTTGAAAAAATAATCCCGTCCATGATATTTATGATTTTTAACCAATAATTTGAAGGGAAAATAGTTGTTGGAAATCTGAATGTTTTTCTTTTATTTATGTTTTTATTTCTGTAAGAAATCAACTGTATTTATATTATAATTAATACGATTTCTGAATAGCTTCTTATCTCAGTTAAAACTTACATAAGTATGCGGAGCATAAATGTCCGTTTATGAGTACAGATTGAAATAAATATAACTACATGGAAAATGTAAATAAGAAAAAAAAAATAAATGCTGAATCCTCTCTGTATAAAAAGTTTTACATCCTCACATTTTTCTTCATTACGCTACATTTTGTCATTTTTGGTTATTATCTAATAAGTGTTCAACACACAAATTATTTAATATGAAAAAATATATATTGATATCTTTTTCAGAAACAATAAAGTATAAACATTTTTGCTATTAATTTGGAAATGCTATTCCATCCAAATAATTTTATCAGAAATGTTTCTTTGAAATATTTATGCATTGGCCGCAGTAATATGACAAACAAGTTTTGAGATTTGAATTTGGACTTCTGACTTAGTTTTCGAAGAGAGAAAAACACTCATAAAAATCTGTGCTAATATCATCAACAAATATTTTCAACTTAAAATTTAAACAAAATAAAATCATATAAATAAAATAAAACACAGTCGAGTTTGAAGCGAAATGTAAGCGTTCAGTCATAGACATTCGTTAAATAGCAATTAAGAAATTAAATATTCAAATTGAAACAATTTAAATCCACCACAATTTCAGTGGCGTAGAAATTACTTTTGAAATGTTGCATATGGGCGATTCTCTGTAAAGTGGTAATTGGCTGTCCGGACTGAGTATTTTAAAAATAATAAAGTGTAATAAAGTAATTATCGCTCTTAATACAAGTAAAGCATTAATACTCTGTGGCCCAATTGTATTTGGAGCGAAAACAATTTATTTATTTATTTTTTTCTAGAAATTATCTAAGTGCTAAAAACACAGTCTCCTGGCTGTCCCAATCGTATTGTCGAACACTTCAAGGTAATATTCCAAAAATCCTATCAACACTACATAAATTTAGCAACTAATATCTAAAAATAGAATAATGCAGCTACATTTTTTTCATGATATAAGGTCTAATTACGTATTTCAAAAACTTAAAATTGTCATGTAAATTCTGTCTGGAGTTTTTTCAAACAGTCCCCTGAGACAAATTCAAAGCTCCAATAGAAAAAAATCTGTTACTCTTGCAAATGGTTTTTGACATGAAGTTTAAAGCAATCAGTGTGAATTTGCCAAAATTGCTGAGAACGGTGTTTAAACGATACTTTGTTTAGTTTGAGAGCCACATTTGTGATGAAAGTATGCATCAGGGTCGTTGCGAAAACAGTCCCCTGGGAAGTGATTTTATTAATGTCAATTAGTTTAATTATGAAACATATCAGTTATTATGTCCACGATTTGTGCCTAAATTGATAGGTAGTCTCGTAACTAATTATGTTCCAATAGTTTTGCAGATATTACGCAACAAAGAGCAAAAACACAGTCACCTAGCACAGTCCCCTGCCTAGTTATACCAGGCGGGGGACTTACCCCCTATCACAATTTATTAGAAAAACACAAGCTTCACCTGGCCCTCTTACAAACCAAAGTAATAGATTCATTTTTTGAGCAATAGTATTATAATTAGACGAACATTTCAAAAAACCATGCCCGGACAGATTTCGGGTGAAAAATGACGAGTTTACAGAGAATCACCCATATTGTAATCACAACAAAAGAAGCCAATTTTTCAGTTTCAAATTACCGCTTGGAAAAAACTAAAGCATACGCTATCTTAATCTTATTTATTTTATTTATAACTCTTCAAGGATAAGTATAATTTTAATCAAGTTAGCAAACTACAAAAATAAACATCTTTTAAGAAAAATGAAAAAGACACCATTAGAATCAGAACTAAAATTCCTACTTATTAGAATCAGTAAAATCCATCTTAAAAAAGAAAAGAGAAAAAAAGAAAAAATCGCAATATAATTAACTTGATTGAAAAAAGGTTAAAATTAGCTCCTTGGTTATATGCTAACACATAAATGCATATGCAATTGCATATAAGTACAAGCATTATTAGCATTACATATCTTATCAGTTTTTAGTGCATATTTGAAGGTAGTTTTAGTGCATATTTTAGAGACTTTTCGGCTCATAATTTATGCTCTAAGTAAAATTTTAAAAAAATCCTGAAATTTTATAGCTTCGAGAAAAAATCTTGGGGGATGCATGCGTTCCTTTCCTTCTGGGCACTACTACACTTAAACGCTGACTTCATACTGCAAAAACTAATCCTGCTTTGTAGTTGAATTATCAAAAACACGTTTTTTTGTGTGTTAGAAAGCGAGGGGGTTGATGATACTTCATCCTTTATATTGTATTTTTAGATCTTTAACTCTTTTCATTGCTCAAAAAATAATATTAAATTATCTTAGAATGTGAAAAAAGTGCTCCAAAGAGAACAAAATATAACTGAAGAATAGGAAAGCTTTCTTATCTAAAATTTATAATTCGTAATGTAAATAGCATATAAAACATCATTCGAGTTTTAAGGTTTTGCAGAGAAGTTTGTCAAAAGCAGGTTTGTTTATTTGAAACTACGATAATGGAGAGAAAAATGAAACAAAATGAGTCGAAATGCTGCCTAGGTGTCCTTGCTATTTGTCACTGGTGCTCCGAAATACTGGAAGCGTGTCACCCATTATCTCCCATTCCATGACTTCGGCCCAAGGGCGGATCCAGCTTCTGGTTCAGAAAGGGTCATTTTCGGAAAGGGAGGGGTCAAAGTGCAATTTTTGTACGAAAACGGGGGGGGGGGGGTATCTGGCGTATTTTTCGAAATAAAAGTCCCAATAATACAGTTTTAGGCTATATTTAGTTGCTTCAGGCAAGGATCATGACCCCCCCCCGTCTTGATCCGCCCCTGCTTAGACCGACATTTGATGGATGGGTTATAGTTTTAGTACTCCTCTGGTAAGATGACCTCCGATGTTGATAATGTTTCCCTCTTTTTCAGGCAAAAAAAAATGAAAAATGAAAAATTGCCTGGATTTGAGTTGGAGTACTTTTGCAAAACGACTACGAAAGTAACCCAACTACAATCAGTGCTTATTATAGTTTAACCGCGAAGAGATGGCGGGTTGACTGGAAGCGGAAACGGACCACTTCATTTTGAAATAGATTGGATCTACGAGAATACATAAGTAGTGAAGTCGTGCTTTCTCGCTAATCCAACCTATTTTTAAATGAGGTGGTCCGTTTCCGCTTCCAGTCGACCCGCCATCTCTTCGCGGTTTAACTTTTCCCCTCTCCTATTACCCCAAAAAAGAGGGAAACATTGTTCATGTCGGGATCAACTTACCAGAGGAGCACTATACTCGCTCAGAGGAGGTAGAGTTTGTGCATCTCTTTTGGAATCGCTAGAAAAGCTCCGCAAACACTCATCACTTTGTTGTTTCGTGACAGGTTTTCGCATTCCCCTTGGCTTGACAAATCACTGGCGATCACTGATTATTATTGGTCATCCAAGATATACAAAACCTTTCTTGGAAAAAGCGATAAAGATATATCTGACTCCATTAGTGCATAGTCTATCGGACGTTGCTTATTCAGCTCAAGAGAGATACCATTACATGTTATTCATAATGCTTTTTGATTATATGAATTGTATTTTATTTTTCATGTAATTTTATTTATTTTTTTACAAGGTGAAAATTATTCGTTACAATCTTTGCAATACTATACTGATTTTTTCATTCTGTGCTCAGCTACAAGAAACAGTGCAGACAGTATTACAAAAACGTAGAATATGACACTTTACTATAAATTTACTTTTTTAGCACATTAAATTCACATTAAATCAATCGCTTAATTTTTCATTAGTTTCCATTTTCACAGTTTGCCTTGTAGAATTTTTCCACACTTGAAGTAAATGCATTTTTACTTCGCTGTTCCATTACACCTCAACCTAACATTGAAGTGAACAAGTGTAGTTATGAATAACTTAATTCTCCGAATTGAACATTTTACACAGATATAATTGTGGATATAGCCCGGGCGGTGCTTCAGGCCTTTGGCTATCATTTAATTTCGCATTTCTATTCATTGATTTTTTTTCTTTCATTTTAATTTCATTTTATTTATTTATTTTCATTTATACACTCAAAAAAATGTTGTTTTTACAGTATAATACGGATAATTTTATGGTAATAAACTATAAAAATAGCTAATTCTACAGCAATAAACTGTAAAATTGCTAATTTTGCAGATTATTACCGTGCATTTTACAGTTTTAAACAGGAATCTCTGCTGCCAGTATTATACTGTTGTTTTACAGTATAATACAGCTAAATTTTACGGCAATTAACTGTAAAATTGCTAACTTTACAGTAAGAAACTGTAAAATTGCTAACTTTACAGTAAGAAACTGTAAAATTGCTAGTTTTACAGTTTATTACTGTGCATTTTACAGTTTTAAATTGGAACCTTGGCTGCCAGTATTATACTATAAAAACAGCAGTTCATTTTTTGCAGTGTATATTTTTAATATATTTTTATTTTGCATTTATTACACAGCAACGATCCCAAAAGCTTAAACTGTTTCTCGGAAAATTCGCTTGTTTGCCCATTTGTATAGTGCTACACCTCTGAAATATTCATCACTTACTAAAAATAACTCAAAAACTATTCTACACTGCAGCATAGAAGCCAGATATAGCACAAACGTGACAATACCGGCGCATTTGATGTAACCGGAATAAAATCGCAATTCTCATTACCTTCGCTCAAACGGGAGGTAATTTCGCCTTCCTCTCTTAATCACTAGCAATGGCTGAAAGCAATAATTAACGGGCAGGCAGCCTGGATGATGGAATTTGTGCTTTCGGAGCGAGATTTGGTAGCGCTATTTCCGACCGCACATTATCGATCAGCGCGGCTCGCAACTCCACTTCCGGCATACCTGCTCCGAGCAGCCCGGCTCCAATTCCTCGAGATGACCTCGGATGCTGAAAGATGGCGGTCGAAGTCGAGTTAGCAGCGATTTGGTTAATTTTGTTAATATGTGTGATTCTGGGGGAGTGTTGTGAGGCTCATCCGGGGGAAGAAAATTCTGTTCAAAAACTTTCTGTTGAGGGAGGGAGAAAGAAAAAGTTTCTTACCCTTAGATTGTTAAAAGGCGCGTTTTGATGTATTTTTAAATGAAATTTTCAAATGGAATTTCTTTTAAATGTGTAAAATTGATTACAAAATTCAAAAAGTTTTCAATTCACTCATGACACAGGCCCGTCATTTAGGGGGGGGGGGTCAGGCGGGGGCAATTGCCCCCGCCCCTGACTTTGAGAAAACAAGAGTTACATATAAGTGGGCGTGGTTTTTGTTGTTTTTCGATGAAATTGCATTGTTTTTGCACCCTTTGAATCCCCCCCTCCCCTTGAAAAACCTGAAATGACGGCCCTGTCATAATATAAGTTATGATTTTTTTAGGACAATGATACCCATTGAACGATTTAGGGCCGTCGCAAGTTCAAAAATTACCGGAAGGAAGGGGGTAGGTACTCCAAAGTTGGTACCCCAGTTGGTACCCCAAAAAATCATCCAAAATGCATTTCCGAAAATCAATAACACCATCAAATTCTTCTTAAAAATGATCGTTTTTACAACGAATTTGCGTTGAATGTTACCAAAATACTTACTGTTTTGCTTTATCCCTACACTGCATGATTTTTTTTATATTTTTCCTTGAAAAAATATGCTTTTCAATGTAATAAGAAAACATGAAAAAATATTTTTTTTAAATTTAATTTTGAGGATAAATGGTGATAGTTGCTTTAAAGATAACTAATATTTGCTTTTTATGCATTGATGCTTTATGACTACATTCTGCTGGTTATAAGGAGGAAACATTGTCCATGTATCCAATTGGCAACCACGATGCAGTGTAGCGTTAAAAGTGTCAGTCTGTTACCCATGAAATTTCCCTAAAACATTTCATATGAATTATTAGCTTGGTTCAAAGGTGTCTTTTCATTTAGAGTAACTTTGAAAGTAAAATAAGTTTTTTTAATAAAAGTAGTGCTCTCTTAATGCAGCGAAATAACATTTTTGAGCTTTTAAATATCTCCCTTTATACTTTAGAATATCACAAGATTTTTATCAGTTTTAATATTGCATGTAATGTGGGTAGAGCACCCTTTCAACAACTTCAAAAATAGTGTCCAAACAGTTACTTTAGAAATTTTTAACGATGCAATGAGTTCTTTCAATATTATCAACTTTCTTTTTATAAAATCGAGTGTAGAAAACTTATTGCATTACTTTGCCGGGAGAGTGCAGCAGTTCTTCTTTTTTTTTAATATCAAATACACTCAGGCACATTGAAAATAGCGACCCAAGAAGAAATCATCGGATTGAAATGAAATTTAATACGCATAATGATACAGATGAGAGATTCACTTGATCTCAAAATCAAGGCAATTGAACGAATACAGGGTGTGCAAGGACACAAATACAGAGCTGTATCATTATGTGTATTAAATTTCATTTCAATCCGACGATTTCTTCTTGGGTCGCTATTTTCAATGTGCCTGAGTGTATATTGGGAAAAAATAAATATGTTGGAAATTTATAAAATAAATTACTTAACTGAACAAATGCCGGTGCAAGCATATCCATGTATATTTTTTGCTTTACATACTTAAATCCTAGCCCTGTTTAAGCATAAGTGATTCAGATACATAGTTATATTTTACTGAATTATATGAATGATTTTTCTTTTTTTTTTTCAGGATATATGAACTACAGTGCAAACAATCTTCAAAGTATGGGAAATGTGCAAGGTGTGTTTCTTTTTTCGCTTTTTTAAGTACATTTTATTTTTTATTGTTCTTCCAGAAATGATAGCATAATGAGAATATCCTCGCTATAAAATCGCTTGCAAAGATTGAAATTATTTTCATACGAGACTTGGTTGTCTGATGACTATAGGACAATGTCATCCATCACCTCACGTCACAACCCCTTTTTACCAACTAAACGACCCGCCACCGCCACCCCAACTAACCCTTGTGTGTGTGTGTGTGTGTGTGTGTGTGTGTGTGTGTGTGCGTGCGTGTTTTTATTTGTGCTTAATGGTTAACACACATTGATTGTAGAAATAAGAAAAAGGTGGTTACTACAATGTTAAACATATATTTAGACACTTTGAAAATTCTTGCTCTCTAGCAGTGGTGAATGCATTATTTTGTATTTATTTTCGAACATACGAGAGCTGTTTAATAAAGAATGATCACAAACTAATAAAACATAATTCTGTGAACTTATCCTCCAAATATTGGTGGTATTTTCTAAAATATCACCATTATTAAAAGACCTCCATTACGTGTGATCCACCTGTCGTACCTTTTGTTCCAATCTTCAAAGAAATTCTAGTTGCCATTTTTGAACACATCCTTCAAAACTGCCTCCGAAGCTTTCTCTACTGCCTCTGAAGGTGAGAAACACCATCCTGGAGGTGTTTTTTCTACTTTGAAGTCATAAAGAAGTCATTAGGAGTAAAATCAGAGCTATATGGAGGACGATATACAACGAAAAAAGCTTCCAAACAACCATCCGTTTCGGTGGGAATGAGCACTCTTAGAATTCTTAGCGCACAAACGTATATCACCTACAGTTTTTCTTTGAACAAAGTTAACGCAGAACCGAATGAAATGGGAATTATTTGAAAGTTCTTTCAGCAAGATTCCATGATATTATCCCACTGTCATTGCCGTGATGTAGGCGTTTTATAAAGAAACCAGAACTCCAGTTCGTCCTTCCTTTGAAACTGATTTCCTCCCATTTTTAAATATTTTGGTTCAATTACTACCCGTGCTACATATAGAGTAGAATACACTCCCCGTTAACTTTTTCTACCATCATATATGCTTTAGCTGCTGGTTTTTTAAGGAAAACATTAAAATGCAAAGCAACGTAATGTTTGTTCACAGCATGTCGCTTCCATTTTTCGGTAGGCGAAGACGAAACTATTTGAACTTCGATGGCTGCCATTGTCATATTACTAACGTCAAGATTCTTAAATTTAACGACCCAATTTTCACGTATCCCACTTCGCATTCATTATTAGTTTTTTGTACCTTGGTTTTTTTTATTTACTTAAAAACATGTGATGAGTCTTTATTGAACAACCTACGTGTGTATATATATATATATATATATATATATATATATATATATATATATATATATATATATATATATATATATATATATAGAGAGAGAGAGAGAGAGAGAGAGCTATTGAGGGCTGGGGGTGGGAGGGTATTACTAGAATGTGAGCAGTCAAATCAAGATAATTGCGTTGTACAAGCAAAGTAAAGAAAACAATATGAACTTGTAGTAACAAGTGTAACATTCGCAAAGGTCCTCCACTGGAAAAAATTTCCGAAATTGTAATTCTAAAATTGAAGTTTACACGATCTCTGGTGATGTTAGGAGGAGGAAAATTTCTGGGACTTTTATGTACTGTTTGAGCTCGAAGTCTCTTCATTAGAAATTTCTTACAACTGAAATTTTAAAAGCGCAGTTATAGGCCATCTTTGATAACGTTAGGAAAAAGCTTTTTGCTCGGAGACTCGCCCCCGGAAGTTTTGCGGATATGAAGTTTTAAAAACGGAATTTTAGATTGGTATCTATAGTGTGTGTGGGGGGGGGGGGGGAATGGGGGCACTGCGGAAGTTTTTCGAAATTTAAGTCCTAAAATCGCATTAGTTGTTATCTTTGATGACAAACAGAAATTCACCCGGAATGTTTTTTGAAATTTAAGTTCTGAAAACAAAAATTTTGACGATCTTTAATTATGTGGAGTGGGACAGTAGGAACTGTCCTAGAATTCTTTAAGCTCTAAAAATCCTATTATTGGCTACTTTTGATGAAGTTAGCACACAGGATGGGGTTCGGGACTCTTCCCCGGAATATTTTAAAATTAAGTCCTAAAACCTCAATTGTTACCTATCTTTGATAACAACACAAGCTATTTGTGTATAAATTGATTGAAGTTACTGAGTGATTTATCAATTGAATGAATGCGTAAATGATTGATTGATTGAATGAATAAATAAATGATGGTTTGGCTGAATTAATGATTGATTGAATGAATAATTTATTAATTCATGGTATAAATGAACGAACAATTAATTGACTGAATGACTAATTGATTGATTGAATTAATGAATAAGTTACAAATGCCATATGGATGTCAAATCGTCTATTGATTCCCATAGAGCATTAAATACTTACCAAGTAAAGCGAAGAAATATTTCAGAAAACCACATGCAGCTTCTAGTGCCTGGGATAGCACAACTGTTGTACCGCCCACAGTCTGAACATTCGTTTAAAACTTTTCTCTTTGTTCTTCTAGCAAGTGATTTTAAATGAATTCACAACCATAATGAATACTTCTCTGAGTAGATTTTTTCCTGCATTCAATTTTCAGGAATTTGAAAGGTCAGCAAAATAAGTATTTTTGAAAATCTACAGCAAGAAAATTAAAGGAAAGACTTTTGAATTAGAAATTATTAACTAGAAGTTCCTGTAAATGCTCTTCTTGATGAATGCACGTTTGCATTTTTCTAAACGAACAAACGCTTCTTCTTAAGAGCAAAAATCTGAGAGTATCATGCCTGTGATTTATGCCATCTCAGATTTTTTCCAAAAAATTAAAGCTGTTACTTATCTCATTAAAAGACCATTCTAATTTTTTTTTTTTTTGCGGATTTGAGTTGTTCATTGTTTATGGTTCCCTTAATGTTACTATGTAGCATCAAAAATTAAGCGGATTTTAAAGACACTAAATTTGCTATGATCCACAATTGTTTCCACAAACATTTGCCTTTTTTTTATGTATGAAGTATAAAAGGTTCTAACTTTACATAATGATTGATAGATTTGTGGCAAGTCGTTGTTGCAAGGTTAATGAAGGTCACAAAAAAGTAGTAATTTTGAGGTCCAAAAACAGCTTGCACATTTCAGTTGCCCCGGTAAAAGTAATGTCGTTAGATAGACAAGTATAAGCAGGTACTTTCAAAAATGCATAGATTACTGAGGCAAGTTCAATATGCTTTTAGTTACATGAGGCCGAATTATGGAAAAGGTCATATTTTACCGATAT
This sequence comes from Uloborus plumipes, assembly GCA_038373865.1. Taxonomy (NCBI): domain Eukaryota; kingdom Metazoa; phylum Arthropoda; class Arachnida; order Araneae; family Uloboridae; genus Uloborus; species Uloborus plumipes. Next base: position 55,278 of record JAXGGA010000569.1, read on the forward strand.
TCAAACAGTCGTCTTGTGCCAATGACATCAAAATAAATGACATCAAATCCATTGAGGTGGAATGCTTTGAAATTTTTTGAATTTTTTTTTAAAACGTATCCTACATCTGCAGGCGGGTATTTTTGCTTCTTGATAGTACTTGTCTAAATTACTGCTATTTGAATCACATAGTTTTGCAAGGTAAAGTGGTATTTTAATGTTCTGTGATACATGTATGATATTTTTGATATTCATTTAACTTTAAGTTCGGTATTAATGACATCTGGCCAAATCCATGTCAGATGAATAAAAAAATGGAAGATTTAGACCTTACCATTTCTGACTTAATAAAATTTGGTATGACAAACTCATATGACAGGAAAAGTAATTCTGACAATTTTTAGATTTCTAGTTTGAAAATTGTAAAAAATACAGGGCTGTTAAAAACTCAAAATGAGCGAAAAAATTGAAAAGGTTTTTTTTGCTAATGACTGTAACTCCTCTCTTAATTGTATTAAGATGAAAATTTAAAACTTATAATAAAACTAAGGAATAACGCTTTCTGTTGCTATATTACATGATTTTCTTTCGACAGATTTAGGTTTCAAGGTAACTTTTGACGTTGAATACCTCAAAACAAGACTGCGCTTAAATTATTGAAAAATATCTATTGTATGGCTCTAGCACAATTCTTCCACTTTACCAAAGATTAGGCTGGCACTGCAATAGCAAAGTACTGCAAATAAATATATAAATTATAATAATAATAAACAGGAATGTTTACATATTTTCCATTGATTTTTATATTATTTCAGTAAAATAGCAGTTATAATTCCTTTAGTTTTTTGGGGGCATTGCTCATGAAATATGCATGTTTTGCCGAATCGACAGGTTTTTCTGTGTATAAGCTAGAATATGATAGAAAATTTATTGGACATGTTTTAACATATTTCAGGTCAAACCTTGAAATTTAAATGCGTCATAAGAAAATCATGTAATATATAAATCAAAAGCTCTATTCTTTAGTTTTACAATGGGTTTTGAATTTTTATTCTACTCTAATTAAGAGTCAAGTAGCAGTCATTTGCAAAGAACTACTTTTGAATTTTTCCGCCCATTATGCGTTTTTTTTACAGCAATGTGTTTTGGACAATTTTCAAAATAGAAATCTAAAAATTGGTAGAATTACTTGTCTTGTCGTATGAGTTCTTCGAACCTAATTTTATCAAGATCACAGATAATGAAGTCGAAAACTTATTATTATTTTTTTTATTGATCTGACATGGAATTGTCCAAATGTTATTACTGGCACACGTAAAATGAAATAAATATCAAAAATATATTATATGTGTCACAGAGCATTAAAAAGCAGGGGCCCATAAAAATGAACAACTCAACTCTGCAACGAAAAATTCTAGCTTTGGTCTTTTAATAAAATAAGTAACTGCTGATAATTCTTTGGAGAAAATCTGAGATGGCATGAATCACCTCAGAATGCTAAACGTGAGTTTCTCAGATTCTTGCTGTTAATGCATAAACATGAAAAGTTAAACTCTTTTAATGCTGTCGCAGTCTTTTAAAAAAATGTTAAATTTATGAAAATCTATTTCACACGTTTAAAAAGGCATTGACCTACATATGAGACATACAGATCGTTTGGAAATCAGAATTAGAAGTTATGTTTCCTCCTGTCACTATGTTACGTAATGAGTGTTTTGATAATTTATTGCTGCATTATGATTTTTCTGCTTATTTTCTTGTTTTAGTGAAGTCATTTTTTCACCCCATGTTTTTATTATTATTATTATTTATTTATTAAAAACAAAAGTATAAAGTGCATAAGATTTTTTTTCTTTTATATTTGGTTTTTAAACTAATTTACTTGTTGCATGCTTTTGATGTGCGCAATGTACAATTTAATGTATTTTGCATAATTTATATTTTTTTATTCTCCTGTTTGCATGAATTAATGTTTATATATGCACATAACATGTTTTTGAATATTTGAAGATAACTTTTTAATTTTTGTTCATTTATTTTTGCATATTAGATGGTTAGCAAAATTTGCTTTTGTCTCCCTGCTTTGATGATTTGCTGAAATACTTGTGATGTGTTTTTAGTTTTTTGGTAAAGTATTCAGAATTTATTTCATAATGTAATTTATGTTTTTTTAATTTTTGGAATGTTTAAAACTTCTAACACAATGCTGGAAGTACATATAAAAGTTTTAGATGGTCTTATGCTACTTACTCTTTACTTGGCCTTAATATCAAAAAGCTGAAGTTATTATAAAGAAACTGAAGCAGTCGTAATTTGTGTGTTTATAAGTAATATTAAGTATCGAATAGTCACTGAAAATGTTTTTATGAGGTTAGCAAAAATGGATCTTGAGATGTACCGTAAAATGGGGTGTATAGGAACAGCGGGGTCAATCAGAACAAAACTTCCCAACCGTACAAAGAAATTCTTCATAAATATACTATTGGGTATTTTTCGCCACTATTTTTTTTAAAGAAAGGTTAGATCATGGGAAGTAGGAAAAAATTACTTTTGTCAATCTGAAAACGCTACTGGCTTCTAAGGATGTCTGCACGGGGAATGCTAGAAAACATCACATTTTCATAGACTGCAAAACTTCATATGCAAGAACAAACCTTCTTATATTTTAAACCTAAGAGTGGTATGTTTCAATTATGCATGTATCTGAGCAACTAAATACCACATTAGTATTTACATTTTTTGAAAATTGTGTCATAAAAATAAAGAATACTGAAAAATGCCATTGGAAAAAAAATTGCGGGGTGTATCGGAACACTTGTTCTGTTGTTCCAATTCAAACTTATTTGAAGGAAACTGTTTGAAAAATCAAGATTCTAACACCAATTCTTCTAATCAAGACAAGAACCAGGATTTATTACTGTTTATCCCTTCTTGTGAGCAACTAGATCTTAGAATGACAAAAAGTTGCAGATTTAGGAGATTTTTTCTCCGGGAGACTTCTTTTTATCTAAAATACGAGGGGGAAAGTCATAGTTTAGTCAAGTTTATGTAGCAAAAGTCCAGCACACAGACAGTGATGAATAAGTGAAAAAATCTTTCAGGACAATCACCGAAACCAGAGATTTTAAGAAACTAAAGAAAAGGCAGAGTTCATCCCAGAAGATACTATGAAAAAACTTAAGCCAAGTCACAATTGATAGTTTTAAGGACAAGTACATATTTGTGGACGACATGAGTGACTTCCATTCATGTTAAATCTTTGTATTTCAATTAAAAAGCATTTCTTAAAATTAATTTTTATTTTTCATCAGTTCAAAATTATTTTGAATTTTGACAAATCATAAACGTTTACTGGTATTGAAATTATACTTTTATTTGACAGTAATTATCTGTACTTATCCCCCCCCCCCATCAATATTACTCCTGTTTGTGAGACCTATTACAGGTTAAATTGAAAAAACATAAAAAAAATTAACATGTGTTCCGATTGACCCCTATCAGCGGGGTGATTCGGAACACCCATAATTTCCTGCATATTTTAATAATAACTGTTAAAAATGTTTTGTCTTTGCGTGGAATATCAAAAGTAAAGCAAGACCGAAGTTTTTATCCAAAAAATCAAATTTAAAAAAAATCTTGTAACTACTTTTTTTACAATCAAAGCTGAAAAGTGTTCCGATTCACCCCATTTTACGGTACGTACTTAATGTCTCGTGAGGTATTTGTTGGAATAGTAACTGTTGATGCACACACACACATAAAATTGATTGTGTACATTAAATATATGAGTAAAAGGAAAAATTAGTGCTATCAAAGCTAAAATTGACAAGAAAATGCAGTAAGTTCGGATTATTCGTGGAATATTTTAGTATGGTAACCGCGGATAAGCGAATACCACGGATAATCTGAAAAGTAGGCAAAAATGATGCTAGTGTATACGGTAGCTAAAATATCAGTAACACTCACACATACATTTAAATTATAACTAAAAACCATAACATTGAATGTGAAAAATATTAACTGCTAAAAATGATCAGTGACACACCCAAAATCGACATAAAAAAGGGAAACGAAATTGAAAGATCCGCGGATACTCCATACGGTGGAAAATCCGACCGCGGATAATCGGGAGTATATTGTACTTCAAATTGCTTATTTCAATGCTACAGGAGAGCCCCTTCATGAGTGCAGACGAGTATTCAACGAAAAGAAAAAAAAAAAAAAAAAACAAGTGTGTGAATAGACAACCAGGATAGAGACGCACACGTATTTCACATCCAGTGAATCCCTATTGGATAAGAAGTTAACCTATATTGGAAACAAACTTAGGAACGAAAACTACCTATCAGACGAAGCCAAAAACAGAAACACAAGTTTGGGAGTTAACATAACGAAACATGTAACAGGGAGCTAGAATAACCAACCAAAAAGCCGAGAAACAGAAAAAGAACGACTAAGAGTAATATATTCCGAAAAACAATTATAAGCAAAACAACTTTCCTATGTTTCTATACCTGCTTTATACTATTGTTTTACTTTTGTATCCATATGTCAGTCATCAACTCGCTATAATATTGAAAGAATTTGGCTTGATACTGTATTTTCTCCTGAAAATAATATCAAGTCCTGAAAATAATATCTACATTGAGTCATTTCATTAAATTCCGTAGTAAATGGGGTATTTACAGTATTTCTTGTAAATGTTGTCTTTCTTACATAGGTCAGACTAAACATGCCCTATTTGAAAGAACATGAGAATTACGGTAAATGTAATGCTGTAACTCGTATGCTGTTCTATTGCTTAGTATTGTTCCATTGCTTGTCATTGTTTTGATTTTTCTTCTGCAAGAATTAATGATACATTTCCTTTGCTCCATGACCTACTTTCTTGCAAATCTTATTATTTTGGATGGAAATCTCATTCACTACTTAGTGATTTTTTTAGTACCCTGTTTTTTTTTTAATCGCGGTATTTAAATGCAATATATATATATATATATATATATATATATATATATATATATATATATATATATATATATATATATATATATATATATATATATATATATATATATATATATATTTGTTGTGTATTACTATATTTTCTTTTTCTGTTCCTGATATTCTGATTGGTTATTTTCATTCCTTATTCCGTATTATCTTTTATTAATCCGTATATTACTGTTCATTGGTTGTCTAATTGGTTGTTTTCGTCCTCTATCCTGTGATCTTATGAGTAAACTTCTAATCTAACCCATTTGGTATTAATACTTTTTATCCACTTTTCATCACCTTTTAGCGTGAATCCTTAGATTATTTGGTACAAATATCGTTGTGTTTTTGGTTGTTGTCTAACTACCTGCCTGCGTCATTATTTCTGAACATAAATTTTGTCCTCTGACCATAATCCTACCCTCCACGTTCGCTCTTATCAGCCCAAATTCTATTTATATGATTAGGGATGCACCGATTAATCGGCAGTACCGATTGATCGACCATAATCGGCCACTTTACCGATTATTAATAATCGGCAAATTCGGGCCGATTAATCGGCAGAAAATATGTGTCAAATATTATTCTTTAAAGTACACCTTCACCAAGAAACTATGATGAATAATTTTATTAACAGTAATAATAATCCTCACAGTTGATATAAAGTTTTTTTTAATTAAGTCTCCTACTTTGAATAGATATACAAACACATAGACAATGTTGCTACACATTTTTCATGTGCCGATAGTTTTCTCCTTAGCACAATGCTTTTAGATAACTTAGATTGAAAGTACTCCTAAATTGGAGTGCTTACCACAGACTCCCCCTTCCCAATAATATGAAAATTGTTTCTAAGAAATTTGATAAAATATTGAAATGATTTTGTGAAAACTAGGAAAATGGAAAAAAATCTTCTCTCAGAAATGAATTACTTACTATTTCTAAACTTGGAATTGTATAAGAGAGAAAAATCAGTGATGGTAAAATTGAAAGTAGGAAAACAATCTAAATTATCATTAATCGGCCCAGCCGATTAATCTATAATCGGCCAATTTGCTTATCGGTGCATCCCTATATATGATCACTGCAAAAAGCACACATTGGAATATTTTCCGCCTCCAATTCCACAACTGTCCCGAGAAATCCGAAAGTAAATAACATCTCTGCCCTTAATAATGATACTCCATCTGCCCCCCCCCTTCCCCTCTCAAAAAAGGCCCCTTTCAAAACCCATTTTATAATATTCCCTCCAATATCATCAATGAAGTTAACAGTCACTTTTAATTGTCTCCACACAAAAACGACTCCATTATTATTTTTCTTCCCCCCCTCCCCCCAAAAAGAATCAACTTCATTATCGAAAGCCTCTCAATTCAATAATAAATTCCCTGTGGATGACAGCATCATAGCTAAGTGTTTAAAAATACTGCCTTCAATGTTGAAACAAATATTACAAGTATTGTTAATAGTTGCATGAAGTTTGTACTTTCCCTGACCCTAAAAAAAGGTATGTTAATCTGCATTTATAAAAACAAAATTCCCAATAATGTCCCCAACAACTATGTACCCAACAGCTTGCTCAGTGTCCTGAGAGAAATGCTTGAAAGAAATGTCAAAGACTCAAATTCAAAACTTCACTGATACAAATAATGTTTTCCCCGAAGAGCAGTCCGTTTGCCTGTCCAATGGAGAGAAGCAGGGCCGCCATTTAGGAGGGGGAGGGGACAATTGACCCCCACTGGCCTTGAGAAATCAATGTATTTGCATATAAGTGGGAGTGTTTTTTTTTTTGTTTCCTAATGCAATTACATTGTGTTTGCACCCTTTGACCCCCCTCCCCCGGAAAAACTTGAAATGGCGGGCCTGGATAGAAGTTACTTCACCTAGGAATGAAACGGAAACTTCATTCCTGAGGGGGGGGGGGAGTAACCTCTCTCCAATGAAAGACTATATCCCACGGAAAATTGTTGGAATTAAATCGGTGTGGCGCTAAAAACAACCAAAGAAATTCAGACATAAATAACAGTATCAGCGTTGAGGTTATAGAGACGTTACTACACAGGGTGTTCCCGTTTACTTTGCAAGACCCATGGAGCTATGACCTTTATTTTCGCAACTGTTCGTTTTATATGCATTCTTCCACTTGTAAAAATACTCAAATTTAAGCTGTAGAGTTAAGATATTAAAGTTTGAAGCAAATTGAAAATACGAAATCTAACTTTTATACTTATTTTAGGTTCCCTAACTTACATTTAGAGAAATTAAGAGAAAAAATAATTCGAACTTTCGAACTCAAAAAGTTTGACATAAGTATGAACAATATTCACTGAGATATGAAACTCAGCATTTTATGACTTACACCACTTTACACTCGTTGTCAATAACACTTTTTCGCGGGAAATATAGCTGTTGACAAGGGTTTAAAATTATACGTGTGCATACAGTGTGCCTTTTCAAATGGTACGAGCTTTTTTTAGTGCTAAGTTAGAGGATCTAGAGTGCGTATGAAAAGTTGGATTTCGTATTTTTTGACTTTTTTTTTCTTTTCGCTTCAAACTTTTAATATCTTAACTCTGCACCTTATTTTGAGCTTTTTTGTAATTTCAAGTATACATCTATGACGAACGGTTATGAACGTAAAGATCTTGCAGGTTAAACGGAAACATCCTGCATACCCGATAATCCTTAACCAAAGAATACCCCGTTTAATGAGCCAGGACTTCAAAAAAGGAACCTTATATGCGAGGAGACCTTATGTGCTAGTGACCTTAGATTGAATTCCGAACATTTATTTAATTTCTTTAATGAATAATAAAAGTTGGCCTTGTGTTGAAAATAAATTTGGAAAATCAATAAAATGCTGCACACATTTTCAAAATTATTACCGACACTCTTTTTAGATTCCTTTTTAGTATTAGCTGTGAACTTCATAGATTTAAAGAATCATGCCAAACTTTGATCGATTCTTAAGTCTTTTAAGTGTTCAAGTTTCTGCGAGAAAGTGTTCGAGTTTCGTGTAAGATCGAAATACGTGTCTGGAATAGTTATGCAAATTTGTACATAGTTTTGAAAGCTTTACAAACTTACTAACCTGTGTTCAAAGCGTAAAAACCTTTAAACTTATTGCTTAATGAAATTATAGTAACAGTGAAAGTCGGAATCTAGTGTTGTATTATTTTCTTTTACTGCAGTTTAATTACAACTTATGAGTAGAGGAAAGGCACCAAAACTGACAGTAAACCGATATACCATTGCGTTTCAGCTATAAGTGACCCTAGTGAAGGCACGAATCGCAGAAAAACACTTGTATGTCAGTTTACTATATGTCACTTTTGGTGCCTTTCCTCTAATTAAGACAAAGACTTTTGCCCTGTTTTCCCTTTATCAAACTTTTTTCATCATTGAAATCAAGTTTTATTGTTAGATCGTATTCAATAGTCAGCACTTCAACTTCTACCAACGTTCTGCTAAAAAGTTTGAAGCTATAGTACCCAAGCATTTTACGGCAGTGGACTTAGTTTGATGAAGATTTTAAAATGTTTATTTTTTTTTTTTCTCTGGAAAAACTTTTATGTGCAAACAATTCAGCTTTGAAAGATTATTATTATTATTATTATTATTTTTTTTTTGACAATGCATGAGTACATTCTCTGCAAAGAATTTGCAGCTGCATTTCTTTTTTCATGTTGCATTTCATACAAGTTTGTTAACAATGAAAATCTCTTCAAAAAACACTTTTTGCAAAGATCCCTCTGTAGCTTTTTTCGAAGTTGGGGTATAACTCAATTTGAGGTTGAAGCTTGAATTTTTGCGGTCATCATTCGTCGCCCGTTGCCTCAAATTCGGTGGAGATCGGATTTCTTTCCCTCATTCTTCAAACTCAATTGATTGTTATGGTTTATCTTTGTATCTCTCTTACTTTAGTTACAGCTCTGAGCTAATATTTGCTATTGGTGGTTTCTTATAATACTTGTTCCAATATCTTCCATTTTGGGCTGAACATATTTTACTCTGAGTTCAAAATCTTTCATTGACAAGTCACATTCTCTCCTTCTGCTCAAACTCTTCAAAGCAAAATTTTTAATTTCAAAGTAGATAATCGATGTGTTGATGCGGAAAAAATAGCGAATTAGATATTAGGGATTCACTGATAAGCAAATTGACCGATTACCGATTAATCAACTGTTGATAATCGGCCGAGCCGATTGATGATCAGGATGATTGTTTCCAATACTACCAATTTTACCATCACTCTATTTTCTTTTAGAATTCTGATTTTAAAAAAGTTACTGATTTATTTCTGCAAAAGATTAATTATTTTTATTTTCCTGATATTTCCAAAATAATTTCAAAATTTTATCAAATTTCTTTGAACCGTAATGAAATACACTGCTCGACATTGAAAATGCAACACCAAGAAGGAGTGGTCAGAAATTGATGAAATTTGGTAAGAAGACAGAGACAGCATGGAACAATAAGTGATATTTATTTCAAAATAAATAAGCAAAATTTAGAGCGAGGACGGCGTCGGCTCAGTAAGAAGTAGGACCACCGCGGACAGCGATGCACGAAGAAACACGTCTAGGCATGGAATCAATAAGCCTGCGGATAGTGTCCTGAAGGATGGCACTCCATTCCCTTTCAACCATTTGCCACAGTTCGTCCTCTGAACGAGGCAGTGACAGGTTCTGCAAACGGCGTCCAATCACGTCCCACACATGTTCGATTGGTGACAAGTCAGGAGAGTATGGTGGCCAGGAAAGCATCTGTACACCTCGTAGAGCATGTTGGCTGATTCGAGCACTGTGAGGCCGGGCGTTATCCTGTTGAAAAATTGCATTTGGCAGACCCTGAAGGTAGGGGATTGCCACCGGCCGCAGTACATTATCTACATATCGTTGGGCCGTCATAGTGCCCCGAATACGAACTAGAGGTGATACGTAATTGTATGCAATAGCGCCCCAAACCATTATGCCACGTTGTCGCGCTGTGGGGCGTTCCACAGTTACTGCCGGATTCGATCTTTCTCCACGTCGACGCCATACACGTATGCTATGACTATCGCTGGACAACAGAAGCGGGATTCATCTGAGAACACTACGGTTTGCCATTCTGCCATCCACGTCGCTCTGGTCCGGCACCATTCCAAACGTTTGAGTCTGTGCTGTGAGGTCAATGGCAGTCTTCTTAGCGGGCGCCGTGATTGCAGGCCACGTGCAACCAGTCGACGGGAAATGGTTCTGGTCGACACAGGAACATCCAGGGTACCTTGCACGTGCTGCAGAATCGACGTACAAGTGACTTGCGGGTCCGCCACAGCTTGTCGGTGAATCCGTCGATCCAAGCGGTCTGACGTCACTCTGGCTGCACCTGCACCCCTCAATGTGGCTACATTTCCTCTTTCCAGACATCTCCGACACAGCCGATGCACAGTGCTTGCATCCATGTGGGTATCAGCTGCAATTTGACGTATGGACCAACCTCCCCTTCTCAGTCCGACCCTTGTAAAGTCGTTTATATGCTGGAAGTGTCTTCGTTGAGGACGGCGTGGCATTTCCTCTTATCACACGTATCCTTCGAGACAAAAACCAAATTTCTCCGATAATTAGTCTGGCAGAAAAACCAACATGAACATAGCCCACTTTTCAACTTCATTCTCTTATATCTTACTTCACGTGCGTCGTAGAGCTGCGCATTTCATATCATTTGCATAACTCAGTGACGTGCGTCTACGGTAAAATTTGCATGAATTTCTGACCACTCCTTCTTGGTGTTGCATTTTCAATGTCGAGCAGTGTACATTAACACATAACATTATCAAAAGGTTGTTAATTAAATATACTTTGGCATTAAACTAAACATAAAAACTGAAAAAAATTTAGGGAAGGCTGAAGAATGACACTTTAATTTATGAGTGCTTTTAATTTAAATTTATTTTTCAATTATTAGTAGCCAGTTAATTCAAGACTTTTATTCTTTGTGAAAATTAGGTTATCTAAAAGCAGTATACTAAGAAGAAAAGTATCAACTCATGAAAAAAGTTGCAACGTTGTCTATATGTGTACATATATTTGAAATAGGAAAATTAATTTGTTAAAAAGATTATACGAACTGTTGCAATTTTTTGAATTATTTATTTCGTTTTTACTCACTATTCTTCCATACTACAATCTATACCTATTTTCTTGCTTGTAAATTTATTGATTGCAGTTTATTGTCCAAGGCATTCTAAAAGTAATTTTATTTAAAACATATTTTATCCGTCGGTTGATTTCCAAAATTTGACTGATTATAAATAAAAAGGAAATACTCCTGTCTTCGCATTTCAATTTAAAAGATCAGGAGTTTGATTATTCTCTCAATCGTATTATGTGAATATCAGCTGTGAGGGCTCTCGTTTAACATTCCATTTATTTTTCCGCACTATATGAATTATTTGTTTTCTTTTTACTCTATACGAGCTTTCATACTACATGTTTTAGTAAGGATTGCAGACAATTACATTTATTTACTCTTAAATGAAATTATTCATCATAGTTTCGTGAAGGTGTACTTTAAAAATAATATTTTTAAAAGATTTTTTCTGTCGATTAATCGGCAAAATTTTGCTGATTATTAATAATCTACAAATTGGCCGATTAATCCGTGCATCCCTATTAGTTATATTAAAATTCAAAGGGGTTTCTTCTTTCTAGCGTTTATGTCGCCCGAAGTCGATTCCTAACACACCAGAATCAGTCATAAAACTTATCACGAGTTTTGTTTGTTTAATCCTTTGATATTATATTACTCAAAATCTGTTTCAACGATCTTATTTCCCTTGTGACCTAGGCTTTTTAAAACTAAAAAAAAAAAAAAAACTATATATTTTTTAGCACATTTAAAGATAGGTTAAGCGGTCATTATGCATTATACTAGGCTTAGAATCTGCAAAGACAGGCATATTTTGATCAGAATCCTCAGATTACACAAATGCATTGTTTCATTTTGTAACAAGATAAGCTATAGAAAACAGGGAATCATTAAATATCGAAGTCATATGCTCTTATGCAAAGGTACTGTGAATATACTTAATAAAACTAAGAGCAAATATCCCTTCTTTTTAACTGACCAGAAATATTGATCATTAATGAGTACGAAAATATGTTTGATGAAATATATTTTTGACGCTCCTTTTTTTTTTTTTTTTGAAAAAAATTGAGCCGAACATAAATGTTATTTTTGAAGAAGGGGCTTAACAAAATACCAAAAGAGATTTATCCTCCTTTAAATCCACCAACGTTGCATCATACTTACAAGATAACTTCTAGATTTCAATCTATATCTTGATAAGTATCTATCTTGCAATAAAGAAGGAATTCCCTGTAACTTAGTAGTTTAAGAGCTGGCAACGTTTTCGAGTGACAATTTTAAGACGTCTGGCTCTTTAATATATATTTCCCTATGCTCTTCTGAGCAGCATAGCGGGGTGTCTAGCGGCTGAGAGTGGTTGCGTTTTTTACTGCGAATCACATTTTTGCTGATAAAAATAGTGATTTTTTTACCCATTTGGGCAATTAGAAACTTAAACCTGTCGTAAGTATGTCATGTAATATATCAACGGAAAGCTCTATTTTTTGCCTTCACAATTTTTATTCTACTATTATTAGAAAATAAATTGCATGTAAAAACTTTTGATTTTTGTTTTAGTTTTTTAACAGATCTTAATTTTGTACAATTTTTGAAGTAAAAAATCTAAAAATTGACAGGATTACTTATCTTGTCATATGCGTCCTTCACACGAATTTTTGTTAAAATCGGCCATGGTGAGGTCAATTTTTTTTTCATGATTGATTGGACGTGGAATTAATAGCCCAAAAATGACTTACAAATCATTACTTTTACAAAACCACTCTCTGCCGCCAGACATCCGGCATGTGTTTAGAACCGTATAGAGAAAGATATATTAAAGAGCAAGACGTCTTAAAATCGTTGTTTTTTCGACGTTGCTAGTTCTTGGACTATAGTGTCTGCATTTCCATGGCCTCTTAATGTTGGATTGTTTTGATTTCAGAAGATTTTTAATTGCGACAAAGGCGCTCATTTTCGGGAAGAAAAAACAAACTAGTTATCGATTAGCCATTCAACTTTTAAGAAAAACTTCATTTTAGAGGAAAATGTTAAAAAGAAAACTAAACTTTAAACGAAAAATTTAAAAGATCTTCAATTTTTTTTTTTGGGGGGGGGACAAGTAAATGATTACATCTCAAGTTTTTTTTAACGACAGAACTGCTTATCATATTCGATGAAACATGTTTTGACAAAAAAATAATTACATCTTTTTTGCCTTTGAATCTCTTAAATTTATTTTCAGTATTTTTGACTGTTATTTATTTTTTATTTGTTTCTTTCATTTCTTTTTTTTTTTTTTTTCACTTTTCTATCAGTAACCCTGCAAAAACAAATCGCTCCTTTTATGAAGCGGGATTGCCATCGTAGCTGTTGCTCTGGAATTATTAGAACCTTTTTAGGAGCCCTAAAAGCAATTATGCCTGCTGATGTACACATGGCCATTTAACAGTTTACCATATTATATCTTGCATTACAATAAACAACCTTCATCCATTCGTCAGCCCTTTTCTATTCTTTATATTTTCGCTATTTGAATTTCTGTTTTGAATATTCAGAATCTAGCCCAGCTGATTTTATACAGTTAACATGTGTCAATCCCTATAAAGAGTTTTAAAGGCTGCCCTGAGCACGAACTAATGATATGTGCTACTCTGAATCCGGGCCTGGATCTAGGGAACTTATAGTGTGTATTTATTTATTTATTTTAAATTATGATAATTTTGCAGATGAGCCTTTTAAAATAAGGATCTTAATTTTCTTATGTTTTTAATAACTGTGCACCTAGGTTTTAAGACGTTACTGATAGTTTAAACTATTTCCAGATGTATAATTTGGGATTTTATTTTTAATTATTAATATAGCTTTTATTTTTCCTACTTTATTGGTTTTTATCAGTGTTTTTTTTTTTTTTTTAATTTTTACTTCGTTTATTTGAAGTATTTGTTTCTTTTTTTTTTCCTTTTTAGTTTTTACTCTTCATAGGTTTTTATTCTAATTTTATTTATTTATTATTTTTTTTTTTAAAGTTAATTTAATGTGGTAGGTGCCATTAAAATATACGATTACCAGATTTTGCGTTTAATAAAATCATTATTTCTCTATTTGAATACTAGCTTAGTTTTAAACTCAAGAAAATAGTTCTTTCAACTTAGTATCGTGTTAGAAGAAAATATGACTTTTGGAATATATTGACCTTCAAAAACTGTATCAAAAGCCTGTGTCAGAAGCTATAAGGCCCTCTTTGTTTAGGTTCTTCTGTGGATTTCGCTTCTCAGAAATTCAATGGCACCAAGAAATTCCCCAGAGGTAATTTCTAGCATAAACACAGTTTTTCTAACAATCCTTTTGCATGGGTTTTTGGTGATACACTTTTTATCCAGTTTACTGTATTTTATCAAGCTTATCTTTTCACTTATACCTTAAGCTGCAATACAACTAGAAAGCATGCTTTTGTGTATTCTTTTCCTCTTTGAACTTTCCATTGACTTCTCTTTTCTTAGAAAAAAACCTCATTGCAATGACTTTTAATCTAATCTCCCAAGACATATTAATCTGATAATGCTTACTAGTGAGTATTATTTTTAAAGTTTCTTTTTTAAAATCTTAATGTCATGCCTAAGAAACAATAGGAGTGGATAAGGGAAAAAGTTTTAATGAATTTAATTTTTTCTTTTATTCTGAACTTTCAGTAACATGATGGTACATTCGTAAGTATATTGAGCTCTGAGTTTCTAGTAAACTTCTTATTAAAAATTGCTTATTCTTCTACCAGCTTTTCTATAAATTTGTAGTTCAGCCACGAAAACCTTTTCTTGTTTTCCTTATTAATAGTAAAAATTTGATTCTCTTGAAGCATGTTTTCTTCCCATTTTTTATAATAAGCAAGTCTTTGATATTATCATATAGTTGAAATCTTTCACCATCTTTAAGAAAAATTATTTTGTTTTTAATTATTACTTTCAGGTATTAGTTTAAAAAGTTTTCTTCATTGCTTCTTTCTACATAAAAATTTGATTTTCTCTTACAGAATAATAATTTGCTCTTGGAAGCTAATATTTTCTTCCTTTTTCACTGTTTTCTTTCAGTTCTGCTTTAAAAATACTTAGAAATATTTGAATGAAATCAGAATTATCTTTGCTTCTACCAAAATTTTTTAAGAAAAACAAAACATTTTGAGTATTACTACTGCATTATTGTGTCATACGCTAAAATTTAAGCCTAGCATTATATCCCTGCAGTATTTACATTGTGTATTTTTTGATGCTTTAATTTTCTGAACTGTCAATTGATACATATAAGATGAATTTGGATTTTTCTTGCATGCAGCTAGGAGTTATGGAAGACGAAGAGGTAAACATTGCGTTTTTATTTCCTAAGTAGTTAAAGAACATTAAAACATTAATTTTTTATTCTATTGTTACTGCTGTTAAAATATATCTTAAAACATTAATATAATCTGTTCCCCTTTTATGTAGGAAGATCTCCCTTTTTTACTGGAATAGAAGACAATCACTTGTTAGATGATGTGCAGCTAGATCAAATTGTAACTTCCTTCAGCTCTCTTCATATGTCTCCAAATGCTCCAAGAAATTTGGAATCAGGAGAACGCTACTCTCGCAAAGTTTTTGTTGGTGGTTTGCCACCTGATATTGATGAAGGTACAGGTTTCAATATTCTGCCAAATACTTCTACTTTTGTTTTTGTATGTAAATTTATCTTTAAAATATCCGTAAGACTTATTAACTGTTGGAACTAGTCTAACTTTGTCCTGTAATTAAAAGTACATCCCAGTTGTTGATTATTTTAATAAACTCAAAAATTTTAATAAGTTTTGTAATGAAAGTATAAATTAGCTTAAGTAAGATAAATGAGTTGTGCCAGCCACATTGTCCAGTGGTCAGATATGTCTGACCGAGATGGAGAGACCTCATGTTCGAATGCCGGCTCGGGCATGAATGTATTTTCTCTCTCTTCTGTTCCTGTCCTTTCTCTATGTGAATGTGTGTGTTGTTAATGACTGCTTGCCCTATAAACGGATCTTATGGCATGTGTGTTGAGCTAAATTGGACTTCCACCTTAATGGTGCTCATAAAAAGGGAAGCCGTACCTATTCCGCCTTAATTGAGTAGAGGTATATACTCGTGCTCGGGTACCCGAGTGGTATGATTAACAACAACATTAACAATAAATGTGCTGTAAAATTAAACCATTTACCATTTCTTATCTGAAAAATCTTAATACTGTACATCATTTGAAGCAAATTTCTGTAACGACTGATTTTTTGAATTGATGTGCTGCTTGCAACTTTTCACTATGAGCCGTTTATACTGACTAAAAGCTGGCTCATTGGAGGTATTTCAAACCACGGTACAAAAATTCCCCATGCAAAGGGAAAAAGCAAATAATTGCTATTAGAATTTTCTACCTACACATCAAAAGATGAGAATTGAGTTCTTTTAAAGGTGGAATTGGTCAACTGCAATGTAAAAAGGTGTTATAAGATTTTACATCTGCCTATATTAAGCCAGCTCATTGCTTTTCCTATATGTGCATGCAGGGCAACTTAGTACAGTTTGTAATTATTTAATGACCATTTTTCCTTCATTACATAGTGTATAAACTAGATTTCTGTGATTAAAAGATATCTTTGAATTGCTTATTTTTATTTTGAGTTATGAAGCTGTTGAAAAGATGTAAAACTGGAAACGGGTGGCAAAACAAGTGGTAAAAGCGGAAAATGAGGGAAAATAAATCTGGGAATTTTTAAAATCTCCTTGAAATATCAGTTAAAATTATCAATTCCAATCACCAAATGGTCTAACCCCTGTAGTCCTACGTAAAATTTCTTTTAAAAAGAGAAAATGAAAGAGACGTTGTTTTTCCCGAGCAAAACTCATTCAAGAAACAGTTTTGAAGAAAATAAAATCAGTATATATTTTTTAGTTTGTTTTGTTTTTTCTATTGCTCTTCAAATTAGTTGAAACAGTATCGGATCTGCGGCCCGACCCAAATCAGAAACTTGAAACTTCCTCCCTATCCATCTTTCTTCATGTTTTTTGTGTAGTTTCTACAAGAAACCACAGAAATAGGGTGTATTTGCCACCTCCACAAATGGAACATATTAAAAAACCAAATAGCGTTGGTGTTTGCCGAAAATTGACTGTTTAAAGCATTTTCAAAAGAAAGTATTTTAAAGGACTATTGACTGTATGAAAGAGAGAGGGTCTCTGACTAACTTTGCATGGTTGGACAGTAGTCAAAGCAGAAACCACGTGCATAGCATTACTTGTGAGAAAAATCTTTACTATGCTTTGTTTAAAGAGTTTTCCTCTACTCGCATGCTTAAATGTGCCAATGAGTAATTTTTGTCTCATGCTAGCACCATTTGTGTTTTTTTCAATATGCTGATCAATTTACACAAGAAAAAAGTGGCTGTTGCTGTTTGAAATTTTCGAAATTTTTCATTTGTAAACTTAGTTGTGAGTGCTGCATTGTTTAAAATCATCACAATCGCTTACCTTCAAACAACCATATCGGGAAGTTTGGCTTGATTTGTTTAGTGGATGAAAAACAAGATCTTCATATACAGTGGAAGTTTCTTTAGGACATTTGTATATTTGTGTGTATGTATATTTTTTATGTGTGCTAACATAATCTTATGAAAATTTTTGTATACAAAGTAAATGTTTAACTTCTAGAGGAAATCACCGCAAGTTTTCGACGTTTTGGACCTTTAGTGGTTGACTGGCCTCATAAAGCGGAGAGCAAATCATATTTCCCTCCTAAAGGTACTATATAATTTTATGTTTCCACACTTAATCAATCAAGAAAAGTTTATCAAAACCCCCAGAAGAGTGCTTTAATACTACTTTCATGACATAGCCTTTGATAGTTATAATGAATTCTTGCAAAATGTTCTTAGTTGTAAATTGTGCTGATAGATTGATGTAATTTAAATTCACAAAACATTGAAATAGCACCAATGTATTATCCTCAAATATTTCAGTAACTTGATTTTCTCCAACAAAGTTATCTTCTTCATTCTTAACATCCCTATCACTGCAGGGGGAATTTTTTTAACTGGCAGAATCAATATGGTATTACCTGGTACAATATTAATGATACTAAATGTGTGTAATTTTTTAGAAATTTTTAGCATATCAAAATAACTATTATTTGGCACCAAATTATTAGCTATTATACCCAGAAATAAATTAATAATACTGAAATTAAATTGGCAAAATCCACAATATGTGCATATTGAAACATGTTGATTATTTGACAGTTAATAAATTACTGTTCATTAACAACAAATCACACTGAAAAATAAGTTTAAATTTACTTAAATAAAATATATATTATTGAGAAATAATAATTTTATGTACATATAAATCGAAACATACCTTCTCAGTTAATCAGTTTCTATGAATGCAAAAAGCTTGCTGTTCTTGGAGTATGTTGAATTCTCACAATTATGTACCTTAGGGTTACAAATTACCATAATAAAAATAAGTGTTTAAGCAGGCACGATTGTGAGAAACACTTCAAAACAAATTATATTGAAAAACAATGAAAGCCACTTCATCTTATAGATAAATACAGTAATTTTAAATGTCAGGAGTCAATGTCTCCTTCTTGATTCCCCCCCCCCCCCCCCCCTCCCAAAATGACGGGCCTTGGTGTGAGTGAAGGACTCCTCAATATGAAGAAATCAATCTCGGCCCTTTGCTCTTCCTTAATTGCATTCAATAACTTCTGAAAAAATAATCTTCCAAACTTAACTTATATGTGATGTTTAGCCCAATTTTTCGTGACTTTTTTTTCTTTTTAATTTGGTCAAGATTTTCAAAGATTTTGAAAAAAAAAAAAAAATTTCATCTTCAAAACTTTGACATAGAAAATTCTGCCATATGAAGAATAATATTCTTTCTAAGGTAAACTTCATAATACACTGCTCGACATTGAAAATGCAACACCAAGAAGGAGTGGTCAGAAATTCATGCAAATTTTACCGTAGACGCACGTCACTGAGTTATGCAAATGATACGAAATGCGCAGCTCTCTGACACACGTGAAGTAAGATATAAGAGAATGAAGTTGAAAAGTGGGCTATGTTCATGTTGGTTTTTCTGCCAGACTAATTATCGGAGAAATTTGGGTTTTGTCTCGAAGGATACGTGTGATAGGAGGAAATGCCACGCCGTCCTCAACGAAGACACTTCCAGCATATAGACGACTTTACAAGGGGTATGGTGATCGGACTGAGAAGGGGAGGTTGGTTCATACGTCAAATTGCAGCTGATACCCACATGGATGCCAGCACTGTGCATCGGCTGTGTCGGAGATGGTTGGAAAGAGAAAATGTAGCCACATTGAGGGGTGCAGGTGCAGCCAGAGTGACCTCAGACCGCTTGGATCGACGGATTCACCGACAAGCTGTGGCGGACCCGCAAGTCACTTGTACGTCGATTCTGCAGCACGTGCAAGGTACCCTGGATGTTCCTGTGTCGACCAGAACCATTTCCCGTCGACTGATTACACGTGGCCTGCAATCACGGCGCCCGCTAATAAGACTGCCATTGACCTCACAGCACAGACTCCAACGTATGGAATGGTGCCGGACCAGAGCGACGTGGATCGCAGAATGGCAAACCGTAGTGTTCTCAGATGAATCCCGCTTCTGTTTGTCCAGCGATAGTCATCGCATACGTGTGTGGCGTTGACGTGGAGAAAGATCGAATCCGGCAGTAACTGTGGAACGCCCCACAGCGCGACAACGTGGCATAATGGTTTGGGGCGCTATTGCATACAATTCCGTATCACCTCTAGTTCGTATTCGGGGCACTATGACGACCCAACGATATGTAGATAATGTACTGCGGCCGGTGGCAATCCCCTACCTTCAGGGTCTGCCAAATGCAATTTTTCAACAGGATAACGCCCGGCCTCACAGTGTTCGAATCAGCCAACATGCTCTACGAGGTGTACAGATGCTTTCCTGGCCACCATACTCTCCTGACTTGTCACCAATCGAACATGTGTGGGACGTGATTGGACGCCGTTTGCAGAACCTGTCACTGCCTCGTTCAGAGGACGAACTGTGGCAAATGGTTGAAAGGGAATGGAGTGCCATCCCTCAGGACACCATCCGCAGGCTTATTGATTCCATGCCTAGACGTGTTTCTTCGTGCATCGCTGTCCGCGGTGGTCCTACTTCTTACTGAGCCGACGCCGTCCTCGCTCTAAATTTTGCTTATTTATTTTGAAATAAATATCACTTATTGTTCCATGCTGTCTCTGTCTTCTTACCAAATTTCATCAATTTCTGACCACTCCTTCTTGGTGTTGCATTTTCAATATCGAGCAGTGTATCTTTTCAACATACAAATATCCAAGAACATAAAATAGCTGTGAAAATTTGAAGAAAATATCTTTTGTTATGGACAAGTGTAAAGACTTTAACATTTTTCACAACTTTGCCATTTTTCGCTTAATAAACCTTGGAGATGAATTAGTTTTGAATTTAATTTATCCTTTGCAAGCTATAAAAATATATCTAAATGTAAGAACTATCTATCTTTGCTTTAAGAAGAAACTTCTCTTTTTTCTCTCTCAGACTGGAAGGAAAATTGATTGCTGGAAAACTTCCCAAAAAGTGTATTTTTTAAGAATGTGTAATTTTGTACTGCTTCCTTACATCACCAGTACTCATCTGAATTAAATTCCTGGCAAAAACTGATACTGTATTTTTATTTTCCATTGTATAATATCTTCATTGATGTTACCATTGACCTCTGATAGTATATATAGTATTTTATGATCTGTCAAGAGAATAAACTATCAAGTCAATCAACACATCCTGTCAAGTTTTTTCAGTATTTTTTTCATTCTGTGATAAAAAATGAATGAAAAATTATTTAATAGTATTTTGTTTGTATTTATTTGTTGTATTTCAGGCATATCTACCCAATCACTGTATGATATCATTAAAAATAACTTCCTTTGTTTTTATTAAAACCTATTTTTTATATTAAGATTTTTTTTTTTTTTTTGAAGTCTTAGGAGAGACCAGGACTGATTTGGTTTTGATTTGCTTTCCAACCAGCTTTTCTTCTTTTTTGTGTTAGTTATTGTAATTTATTTATTTTTTTAATGTTTATTTGTGATTCTGGATTCAACTTATGAATTTTTTCATGTCTTTTGTTTTTCAGAAAGTTTTGAATTAATTTCTTCCTTGCATATATTTTTAAATTTCGTAATTTAATGACCTTTGTGTGGGAGCCCATTTTCTCTCCTAAGAGCAAGTACACAGCTCCCCCCCCCCCCGCAAAAAAGCTACAAAAACCTCAACAACAAAAGCTATCCCCCTCCCAAAAAAGAATAAAACACCCCTACAAAAGCTGCCTAAAAGTTTTGAAGTCTGCTCCATGACTCCTTAACTAGGCAGCCCTGTCTTTTGTATCTGTTTCTTCAGTTACCTTTTTGGTTATTGTTAGACTATTTTTCCTGAGTTAAACATTAATGTTTTTTATATTGTGCATTGATTTCAATTTTTGTTCTTCATTATTTTGATCTGTTGTTTTATTCTTTGTTATGATTTTTGCGTGTTTTCTCTTGAAGTTTTCTGCTCAAAATTCTCTTATTCTCTTCAGTTAGTTATTTTTATTTTGTTTCATATGTTTTGTTAATTTGCTGCTTTCACTTGTCTTTTGTTCTTTGCAGTCTCAGTGTAATTCAATCTGTTCCTATTTCCGTGGATGGTAGTGATGGGCTGTAGAATAGCTTGGCTGGGCTATAGCCCAGTTCAGAAAGAAAAAAATCAACACCCCATTAAAAATTGAGCATTAATTTCTCCAAATTTCCTTTAGCTGTTTAAAAAATTAAACATAGGCGGTGATTTGTTTCATCCCGTAGTTGGTGCATTTGTAAATTCCACCTCTGTCTTTAATACCAAATTTAACCAATCTGATTTTTCTATTGTATCTTTTCTCTGATACAAAATTTCAGTCTTTCCTTTAATCCATTTACATTTCCTTTTAGTTCTTTTCATTTTGATTTCCAATACCTTCATTGTTTTCTAGTTAATCTTTTCTTGCTATTTAGTCTTTTCAATTATTGTTTCTTTTTTCGTGGTTTTTTATTGATAATCTCACTTTTTCTGGATTGAAAAAGGTGCTCCTTGACACACTGAAACATTTGTATAACTCTTTGCAAATTTTGTGCATGAAAAATTTTGTTTTCATATTTTTTTTTCCATATCAAGTTATTGTTTTATTTTTAACTTTTGAAGTGCATTTGTAAATTCACTTTTGCCTTTAACATTAATACAACCAATCAGATTCTTTTGTTCTGTGTTTTCCCTTCAGCAGAATTTTAATATTTTTTGGTTTCATTCACGTTTTCAATTAATCCATTGTATTTTTGCTTCCAATACTTCCATTAGTTACTGATTATTCTCATTGGTTGATTTTGCATTGTCTGATGAATGCTACAAAATGAGAGAAAGTGCTTTAGAATTAGTGAAACAATTTCTAATATTGAAAATTATTTGGAGAGTATATATTGGTGTATTAAACTTTATTCGAGTTTGGTTGCCGCTTAATTTATTTTTGTTGTATAGTGGTATGTTATGTAATTAGTTATCTCTGATATCAACCAGGTTTATCAAGTAACCTCAGTTATAAATACTGAAGAACTTCGAAATTCGAACCAAGTTCAACTCTGCATGCAATTTTGTAATGTGAAATGTCAATTTTATTTTCACCAATATATTTTTTCTTCCAGAATTGTTTTGTAGCATTTTATATGTTAAGTTACTCTGTTTAAATATAAAATTTGAGTTCCAGTCATTAAAAGAATGTAAATAGTTCTTAATTGTGATTTTTTTTTTTTTGGCATAGGCTATGCTTTTCTTCTTTTTCAAGATGAATCATCTGTTCAAGCTCTAATTGATGCATGCATACAAGAAGATGAAAAGTTGTATTTATGTGTTTCTAGCCCTACAATTAAAGACAAACCGGTCAGTTCTATTTAAGATAATTTAAACGTGATTTCCTTCTTATAAAGTTATTATTAATATGAGAATGTACATAAATATAAAGTACTGCACAAATCTCAATGAAGTACTCCACTTCAGATTATACAAATTTGGCAGTTCCATTTATTTTATTTTTTTAACCCTATTTTTTTATCACTAAATGTCGTGAAAAAATACATTAAAATTAATCTAGCCACCTTAATGGGAACGTCCTCATAATGCCCTTTTCTATTTCTGTTATTCTATGACCAGATCTAAAACCACAAACTACTTAACAAATGGCTTAAAATCATTAAAATAAGATATGGGACATTATACAACGAATCAAATGCTGGATATAGTTTTATGCTAATCGTATCAGTAGAAAAAGATGGGCTAACAGTAGACTCACACTATAGGAAGTATATATATATATATATATATATATATATATATATATATATATATATATATATATATATATAAATATATATATAAAGGGTGTTCTGTTTTAACTGTCATGACCTTTATTTTTGCAACCGTTCTTCCTAGATGCATTCTTCCAATGCTAAAAATGCTCAAAATGAGGTGCAGAGTTAAGATAATAAGAGTTTGAAGAGGAAAAAATTTAGTCAAAAAATAGGAAATGTAACTTTCTATTTGGACCCTAGATCCCCTAACTTACATTTGGGGGAATCAAGAGCATAAAAAAATCATTTCAAATTTTAAAAGTTTGACATTATAGTCCAGTTATTTGGTAGTTTTACCTGGAAAGTTTTGCGGGAGTCTTGAAAATTGGTAGTTTTATAGATTTTGATGTACTTGTTTCGATTTTCTACTTTGCCACCTTGTATCTTTGCCGCTCGCGCCGCCATATTGAAAAAATGGTATCTAAAAGAGGTATTTCGAATATATATCTTTTTTGACTTATTGTACAATAAAAACATTAATTTACAAAATAAACTAGAGAAAATTTCCCTACAATTTATGTCATTACAACTTTTTCTTAATATCAATACGTTTCGACGTACGAGTGTCACAAAGTTAGTATTATCACCCATTATCGCAAAATAACTCGATTCCGCAGCACCTTGACGTAGAGTTAGTGGCTCAGTTTTTTGACGCGGTTTCCTAGTAGTCTCAATCCACATGTAATACATGAAGGACTCTGGCATAAATAATGGTAACTAGCATGTTTTAGAATCAAAGATATGGCTCGTTAAAAGTTTAAGAAATTACTGTTGCAAATATTTTTATTTTAAGAACGAAAATATTACATTAATTAAGTGCTGTGTGTCTTGGGTATATTTGATCAAAGTGTTGAAGTTTTTTTCAGTTGGAAATAATCCATTTTTTACAGAAAAAGCTATGTAGATACCATTGTTTACTTAAAAAAATTATTTTATGAGCAAAACACATAACAACGAAACTTTAAACTAAAATATATTAAAAATGTTTGCTTAGAATGTAGATTTGTATAAAACAGTTGATATACAGAAGGAATCCAACTTCAGCAATAATGGATGTGTTCAAGTTTTCACTTATCTATATTGGTAGATTGGAACTGTACTTTTTTTCCAAATCTTGAACGAGAAGTTCTTTGAGGTTCATTAGTCTTCCTCTTTTGTTTAGAGAAACAAGTAAATAAGTCTATTATGGAGGTCTTCTGAAGACAATCACATCTTTACGACGTTCCTTTACACCAATTTTTTTCATATGCTTTTTTGCTGAAAATATTTTCTCTTACTGGACACCTTTAAAAAAAATCATTCACTTTCATTCTGTTAGCAATGAATGGTGTTTTCTTTTGAGTTACTCTGAGAACATTTTCCCATTCATCAGGAGTATAGATATATTGGCAGAATGACATAGATACAGCAGAATTACAACCGGTCATTCTGCTGAAACAGCAATATGTTCCAACCTCATTTTCTGTGTATGCTCGTAAAACTTTGAACTCGAACATCTCTTCAAGTTTTAATCACAAATCTTTCAATATTTTTGTGTTGGAATTGTTTTTCAATAGAGATTTTTTTTTCTAAATGTAAGTTAGAGGACCTGGAGTCCACATAAAAAGTTAGATTTCGTATTTTTTTTGCTTCATACTTTTAACATCTTAACACTGCACTTCTAATCAGCATTTTTTAAATTTTGGAAGCATGCATCTAGGATAAACGATTGCAAAACTAAAGGTTGTGACAGTTAAAGTGGAACACTCTGTAAATATATGTATATTAGGGTGATCCTTATTTTCAACTTTGTATTTTCTTAAGTCTCACCACCTCATTTTTTTACAACTGGTCTAAAACTAACATCAGAATTCCCATTATTTCAAATGGTGTTGTAAGTGTGACCTTTTTTAAATCATGTTTTTCTTCAAATTTAAATGAAAATTAAAGTAAAATGTCAATGTTATGTACCATGATAAAATACATAATATCAAATGTATACTAGCTGTTTAACGCACATTGACTGCCAAGCTACAAAAAATTTGTAGCATATGAGCTGAACAGTATACCTGTTAGCAAGCTTTAATTTATTTTTACCTCCTCAGAAGCAAATTATCCATTTTTAATGTCAACACATAAGTTCAAATTTTTACAGAATTGGCAAATCTATAACCTACAAGTTGACTCAAAGTCCATTCTGTCAACTATATGAAATACTATGAATTATCTTGTAGCGGGGTAGGCATGATGTTTTAGTTTCCTTAACTATAAAAAAAATGAAGAATATTGAAACTACACAATGTATCAAAATATTGTGATTTTAGACCTGCAGTTGCATTACAATATAAAACAAATCATCTCCAGGCAGCATATCACACTTAAAGAAGTTTAAAGCTGGATATGAGCTTTTACATGATAAAGCTGAAAAGCACAGATGAATATGAATGATAACTAGCTCAACCTATCATTGGCATTTCAATGCTTTGCCCATTTAAGCTGTGTACAAATAAAATTTTTATACATACCCTTCGTAATTTTAGACTATGAAAAGTAAAAATATTCTTTTAAAGATATTTTAATTGCAGTCTTGATCAATCCAATATATTTCTATTTTTTACCATACTTTACCTCTAAGATATGTAATATATGTACATTTTATACTGTTCTTCATGGAATTTTTATTTCCATTTTAAAAAAATTCTGCCACTGTATAGGTAACATATCACAATCGGAGGAAAAATGGCTGAAAACCAATATTGTACTTATAAAAACAACATGGTTAATTTAGATTGAAACCAAGACAGCTCAATAACTTTTTTATCCCTGCAAAAAATTGAAATCATTGTTGGTATATATCTAATTTCATTTTGTTGTGTTGATTTTTGAAAAAACCTATAGCGTTCCTTTTTCAAATTGAGCTTTTGTTAAATGCATTCCTTTAAATTTTAGGTTCAGATACGTCCATGGCGTTTGAGTGATGCAGATTTTGTGTTAGATGCATCAATGCCTCTTGATCCAAGAAAAACTGTTTTCGTTGGGGGAGTACCAAGGCCTTTAAAAGCTGGTTTGTATTTCTAAATTTGCATATGAAATTCCGTATCTAATTACATTAAACTTATACATAAGTTGTGGATTTGGTTATTAGAGTTTTAAAAAATATATATTTTATATTAACCTCTATTTATTATATAACCTCTTTATATATATATATATATATATATATATATATATATATATATATATATATATATAAAGGTTAAATTTTGTTTTGCTTTGATAAGTTATATATACAGCTTGTCCTGGTTTAACATACAAAACCTCTATGTTCTTAACCCTTAGTCCTAAATGTATACTTCCAATTGCAAAAGTGCTCTAAGTAAGATATAAATTTAGGATATTGAAAGCTTGAAGAGGAAGAAAAATAATCAAAAAAATATAAAACTAACTTTAATTCAGCCTCGGATTCCTAAAACGATATTTAGAGTAATCACAACCATCTAAAAAAAATTTGATCAGAAAAAGATGACATTAGTACATCTATTATACTCACTGAGAAGTGAAATACTTGGTTTTGTGACTGATACCACTTTACACTCCTAGTTTTCAGGGACCATATAGCAGCATAATATATTCATTTTTTTTTATCCCCATCAATTTGTATTTGCTTCTGTCGAGTGTTTTTTCCATCTAAATAAACTTTTCCTTTTATTTTTTATAGCAATACAAATAATCACTAGAGACTGTTTTTTGCTATCAGTACTTGTATTAATTTATGCTGTATATATTTTGCTGAATTACTCACACGCAATAGCTGGGAAGCTTATGAATTATTTTCTTTTAAAGTATTTGGACTGAAATAAAAATTTTAGTGCTTGTTTTACTGTATTTAATTGCTGAAAAGTAAGACATGTAAGTTTACTTGTCCCCCCCCCCCCTTCTTCCACTCACAAGTCTTATTTCAACCTTCCTTTAATTCTGCTGAATCCAGTGCAATTTTTGGATCATGTAATATATATGTATATATATATATATATATATAAATAATATATATATGTGTGTGTGTGTGTGTGTGTAGTATATACATAACACACATTCATTACAGTCATAAAAGTGGGATCTAGGCTTAGTAAAACTGCATGTGCTACACAATGCAGCCGCTTAAAGCCCCACCTGTGGCAAAT
Source organism: Uloborus plumipes (assembly GCA_038373865.1). Classification (NCBI taxonomy): domain Eukaryota; kingdom Metazoa; phylum Arthropoda; class Arachnida; order Araneae; family Uloboridae; genus Uloborus; species Uloborus plumipes. Next base: position 83,009 of record JAXGGA010000569.1, read on the forward strand.
TTTGGAGTTAGCATTCTTATCTCAGAAACGGTATGAGATATGAAAAGCAAGTCAATTATAAAGTTGTTCAAAATCTTCAAATAATGAAAGATAAGACACTTTATGCATAGTAATGTTCAAAGTAGCAGGTGTAAAATCTATCTTTTTTTTAATCTCGCTAAATAAAACTGCACTTGCCACAAATGATCTATTTGTAATGCTCAAACTGGTGTATTTCAGTACAAATACATGTCTAAGGGTGAATATCAGGAAAAGTGCCAATTTGACCATGGAAAATTTCAACTTTTAAAGATACTCAGAAAATTAAATTAATTGGGTATTTCAAATACACATTAGTAACAATATTTTTTAAAAATTCGGGGCATGGTCAAAGTGAACATTTACCCCCCTTTTAGGGGTTTTGTCTCTGAGCGTTACCGGCATGATGAGAATGCTACCGAACTGACAAATATTACAGATTTTACACTTAGTGTACAAAAGTTAACACTTTCACTACCTTTTATGTTCAAAAATAAAATAATTATTACTTAGAATATAATAATATTTTCAGAGCCTGAACGCTTTTTAGTTTTTTAATAAAATTAGAGACTAATTAAAAGTTAGTTAAAGTTTAAATAAGTGCGACAAAGTTTTTTTCAAACAGATAAAGAGGTTAAAAATGAGAATAAAATAAAATTCTTAACACAATCTTAAAAAACGAAATTAGATCAAGACAGTCAGAGTTTGGCGGGGGAGGGAGATTTTCACTAAACTGTTCGTAAGTTTTCCATTTTAAAACAAAATTATATTTTTGGGTGCAGTAGGTAGGAACGAAGGTCGGAATATTGATGTAAAAGAAAAGAGGGTGAAAAAAGGCAATAATTTTGTTTGAAAACTCAAATTTTGCAGAAAAATTAATGTTTTTGAAGCATTTAAAAAAACAATGAATAAACTGCTAAAATGGGAAAATTTGGCAGGAAACACGATGCATTTGAATCTACCTTTGTACTTTAAAACTCAACAAACTCATAACTCGAAGAAAAAACATCGGTAACGCACGCTTCAGTTTCGTAACAAATACCTTCTACTTTGGCGCTGCCGACATGACCGCTGCCGACATGACAAATTTCCCGCAATATGATACCTGAACATCCCTAATTAAAGATTCTAAAATAGAAACACCTTATTATGTCCATGACAATAGGTTTATTTTCCATTATGCAAAAATAAATTGAAAAATTACTTTATTTTGTGTCTTAAATTCCGCTGCCGACATGACACATCATTTGGTAGAAACAGAAAAGGCAAGATTGAAAAAATCTTACCTGTAATTCAATGCAGCCGAAGTGAAAATTTTCTATCGGAACTGAAACATCACATATTAGAGCTTCACCCAGCGTAATTTTTTGGCGACAAAAAATGTTTCGTCTAGATTTTATCAATCCGGAAGTTGGCTCACTCCTCATGTTATGAAAACTTGTGACAAGCAGAAATTGCTTTTTTTTATCGATCTAAATTCACTTTATCTAAAACACAAGAGTTAATCGTCATAGATGAACATAAAACACGTTATTTCCTTTTGTATTTGTTTTTGCTGCAATGTTTTATAATCCACAGGATTTTTTTGAACTTTGCGATTCGAATGTGTGACGCGCTGCCGACATGACATTGAGGCAATAAAAAGAGGTCTATTGTCATAAATTAAAGTAAAACCTAAAAATTTTGTCATGGATTGTATGTGCGACGCAGTTTACTGTTTGGGAAAAGAAAAATTTTTGGTTTTTATTTGGAAGTACTTGAGAAATTCATTTGTGACTTAAATTAGCACTTTTCCTGACATTCACCCCTAAACACAAGACTGCACATTATTCAATGTTGCAGGTAACAGGCTGGCTTAAGCATATATAAAATAGCTTATACAGTTCCTGCAATATTGGTTGAGAGCTCTTGTTGTATGGTGTTTTCTTACCAAAATAGTCAAAGTTTTTCCCCGCCTTGCACACTTCACTCTAGAGGTTAAACAGATTTTTTTTCTTGTAGTTTCTGATACTGGCCTAATATTCCCACCCCTTTTACATATCATCTGTGGGAATGGACATGCTGCTTCTTTCTTTTCTATTGCATTATCAGTATAGACAATCTCTAACTCAACAAGAAGAATGAACTCACCCAGAACTGGGGATATGGGGTAGCGATTTTTTTAATCAGTTTTAATATTGCAGCCCTCTTTGCTTTCCTTTTACTTATTGTTTTTCAAGAAGGGGGCTGCCTTTTCCCTTTGTTTCTATGTCTTCCTCATTTTTCCTCTAAATCTCAGTTTTATTTTTTATTGTCCTGAATGATGTCTTCTCAGCATCTTCAATTTGCGCTTTATACCTGGTATCATCCCTTTTATGTTAATAATGAAGGAAGTATTTCCTTTTTTAAATACTTACCAATTTTGGACACATATGTTGCAGGAAATTGCTTAGCTGGTTTGAGATTTCAATATTTTTCATCTTGTCAATATTTTCATATTTTTATCTGTTGGAAATTATTTTAATGTACATTACGGAAATCCCTTTGACTTTGTTATAAACGAGCCAACTGTATTTATAATAATGAAAAAATTGTAAATTATTTCTCTTGGAGGTGATTAATATTTGTATTTTTATTTATCAGAGTGGTAGGAGGCTAATTTTAAACATACACTCAGGCACATTGAAAATAGCGACCCAAGAAGAAAGTATCAGATTGAAATGAAATTTAATACACATAATGATACAGATGAGAGATTCACTTGATCTCAGAGTCAAGACGATTGAACGAATACAGGGTGTGCAAGGACACAAATACAGAGCAACTTCAATAGCTTGTTGGACCACCTCTAGCTGCAGTACATGCCGCCACACGGTCCGGAATTGAGTTGATTAGACACCTGATGTTGTCCTGAGACAGATGGGCCCACAAATTTGTAACAGCCTACTCCAAATCACGCACAGAGTGACACGATGGCATCTGACGTTTTAGCTGATCCCACACATGCTCTATAGGGGATAAGTCTGGGGAGTGGGCCAGCCATGGAAGAATCTGAAAATGACGTAGGAAGTCTTGAGCAACTCTTGCTGTATGCAGACGAGCATTATCTTGCTGGAAAATTGCCCCTGGGAGACCATTTAGGAAAGGTCCTACATGAGGTCGAAGAATATCATCAACGTAACGTTGGCCGGTTAAGTTTCGACGCATCACAATAAGATTGGACCGGCTATCATAGGATATGCCCCCCCCCCCCCAGACCATTACACCAGCTGTGCGGGCAGTGTGACGTAGAACAGTGTGGGAGGAATTGTACCACTCACTTGGGCGCCTCCACACCCGTACACGGTTATCATTAGTCCCTAAAACAAACCGATCATCACTAAACACAACGTTTTGCCAATCTGTGACATTCCACATTGTTCTGGGTTGGCACCACTGTAGACGCAGTCGCTGATCAATCCGACGATTTCTTCTTGGGTCGCTATTTGCAATGTGTCTGAGAAATGCATCTGTTCAAAACTCAGTATTTTCCCAAAAGTTGCTCCAAAACTGCACTTCTCCACTTGTACTAACCTTTGAACAAAAAACAGTGAAGGGTTAAGTCTAACACGCAATTACTGACAGCTGTCTTTTTTCAGAGTGACAACCTTAAAATTTTGAAATATTTTGAGAACATCTTTCTGTTCTTGCAGAAGCACTGGCTTGTTCTGAGATGCATACGGGTCATTCCATGTCAAGTGTCCGATTTGTCCCCACTGTACCAACTCCGATTTTGATGAATTTTTTTTTTTTTTGATGTACATACAGGACTTGCATGAAGCCATACCAAATTATAGCTCCATAAACCCTTTGGTTCAGCCAATATAAATTATGTTGTAAAAGACTTTTTTTAGTGTCGTGAAAAAAACAACCAAATCATCAAGTTTGCACTTTTATTGCTCGCGACCTAAGACGATTATCAGGAGCAAATTTGGTGCTTCTGATCACTGTTTAGGGTAGAATAGCCTACTTGTGTAACAAAAGCTCAATGTATTGTAGATTTTTTACAACTTGCTGCCAAAGTTGGTAAAAAAATCGTATTTCGGCAAATTTTGCCCCTAAGTTATCAGCTTGTATCTGCTGAGAGAATGACATTATGAAGCTAATTTTTTCCTCTTTTGTAGTCTTTTAGTATGTTCGAAAGGTGTGCAAGTGGCATTTTGATAGCTCAAGTAATTGTTGAATTATGCGAGTTGAAATTCCAGTCAAAAATTTTTTTCTCAATTTTGTCTTAATTTCACAGGGCAATATCTCAAAAGGGTCGTCTTGAATTTCAATTTTCTTTACATCATTGGAAAGAACACACTTTTCTTAACAAAACAACGTTGGTTTTATTTTTGAGACAAACCAGTTTCAAAGGGATATTGCAGATCAAAAATGTGTACGTCATTCCACGTGAAATGAAAGAAAAAAGACATAGACCTTAAAAATTCATGCCAATTTGTTCTATTAAAATTTACAGGAGCTATTGTACTTACGTTCTGATGAAAAAAATATTTTTTAGATATTTTTGAACTTTAGTTTTTGTGTGTGCATCTGTAAAAACTTAAGAGCAAGAATCTGAGAAACTGTCACGCCTAGCATTATGAGGTGATTCATGACCTCTCAGATTTTCTCCCAAAAATTACCAAATGTTTATTATCTTATTGAAAGACCAAATCCAGAATGTTTTGCTCTAAAGTTGAGTTGTTTAGTTTTTATGGATCCCTAAAGATGAAGGTGCGGCATCAAAAATTAAGCGGATTTTCAAGACATGGAAGTTGCCGTGAGCCAAAACTCTTACCAGGAACTGTATAACTCCAATTTTCTTTTTGTATATGGAATATAGAAGGTTGAAACTTTACAAAATGAATGTTAAATTTGTGGTAAGTTGTTGCCGTAAGGTCAGTGAAGGCCCTCAAACAAGGCATTTTTGACGTTTTTTAGCGTTTTCGAGGTCCAAAAACAGCTTGTACATTTCAGTTGGCACGGCAAAAGTAGTGTCATTTGAAAGACCAGTGTAAGCACTTTAAAATAATGTATAAATAACCGAGGAAAGTTCAACGTGCTTTTAGTTGTGTAAGGCCGAAATATGAAAAATGTCATATTTTACCGATATTCAAACGGTCATAACTTCCTCTGCCAACAACAAATTGAAATATTTTTTTTGCCAATGTCATACTCTATTCTTTGTCTTAACAGAACAGTTGAATCCTTTGAGGCTAAATGTGAAAAATTTTTTTACAAAAAATGTACAGGAAAAAATAAATTTTTTGTAAAAAAATTTTTCACATTTCGCCTCAAAGGACTCAACTGTTGCTTTTTAGAATAATGTCTTTGCAGTACCATTATAAATATTTTTATCACATACAGGCAATATTAATTGTTTTATTTATTAATTATTTTAATTTTTAATATTTTGAAAAAAAAAAAAAAACAATGATTTTTATTACCTTAAAATATTAATGACCCACAACCTTGCCAAGTGACATATCATCCGAAAATTTTTTTCCAAGAGCTGTAAGATAACTAATACGAAAAGACTTAAGATCTTATATCAACGATAAAAAATAATTCTTTTTGTTAAAAACAAAACTTTATTTTTTGCCATTTCTTAAAATTTTACGGATGCGCACGCAAAATCTAAAGTTCAAAAGTATCAAAAAAGGTTTTTTTCATCAGAGCATAGGTTCAATAGCTCCTGTAAATTTTAATACAACAAATTGACAGGAACTTTTAAGGTCTATCTCTTTATTTCTTTGATTTTACGTGGAAATGACACACACATTTTTGATCTACAGTATCCCTTTGAAACTGGTTTGTCTCAAAAATAAAACCGACGTTTTTTAGTTAAGAAAAGTGTGTTCTTTCCAATCATGTAAAGTAAATTTAAATTCAAGATAACCCTTTTAAGATATTGCCCTGTGAAATTGAGACAAAATTGAGAAAAAAAATTTTTTGCTGGAATAACAACTCGCATAATTCAGCAATTATCTGAGTTATCAAGATGCCACTTGCACACCTTTTGGACATACTAACAGGCTACAAACAAGGAAAAAATTAGCTTCATAATGTCATTCTCTCAGCAGATACAAGATAACGTATTGTCAAAATTTGCCAAAATACGATTTTTTGCCAACTTTGGCAGCAAATTGTAAAAAATCTACAATGTATTGAGCTTTTGTTATACAAGTAGGCTATTCTACCCTAAACAATGATAAGAATCATCGAATTTAAGCCTGATAATCGTCTTAGGTCGCAAGCAATAAAAACAGAAACTTGAGGATTAGATCTTTTTTTCACGACTCGAAAAAAAGGCTTTTACAAAATAATTTTTATTGGCTGAACCATAGCGTTTATGGAGCCATAATTTGGTATGGCATCATGCAAGTCATGGATGTACATCCAACAAAAATTCATCAAAATCGTAGGGGGTGGAGTAGGGATTTTCTAGAAATTTGGGACACTAGACATGAAATGACCCATACATAAATTTTTACTGAATTGGATTTACTCCTTGTAATGATTCAAACTGCATATATATATGTGTGTGTGTGTGTGTGTCTGTGTGAATATCAGACATAGCATACTATTTGATAGGGATGCACCGATTAATAGGCAGTGCCGATTAATCGGCCATAATCGGCCACTTGGCCGATTATTAATAATCGGCAAAATTATACCGATTTATCGGCGGACAAAATATTTTTTAAATATTATATTTTAAAGTATTTCTTCACCAAGAAACTTTGATGAATAATTTTATCAACAGAAAATAAGTTTCATTATCTGAAATTTTTACTAAAACATGTAGTATGAGGGATAAGAGTATAGGGTAAAAACAAAACAAATAGTTTTCATATAGTTTGCTTAAAACTGAATGGAATATTAAAAGATTACCTTCACAGATTATATTCATATGGCACTATTAGAAATAATTGTACTCCTGAACTTTTAAATTGAAATACGAAAACATAAGCATTTCATTTTATTTATAATCAGTCAAATTTTCGCAATCAACAAGCTGAAAAATATGTGTTGAATAAAATTTCTTTAAGTATGCCTTGAACATGAAGCTGCGAAGAACAAATTTATATACTAGAAATAAATAATTTCCTGCAAATATAAGTATAACATGTAGTACGAAAATGTACTGATTAAAAATAAAGAAATAATAATTCAAAGAATGAAATATAAAAAAATAATCCTCACATTTGATATGCATTTTTTAATAATTTAAATTTCCTCTTTTAAAAAAATGTACACCTATTAACAACGTTGCAACATTTTTCATGAGTCGATACTTTTCTCTTTGGCGTAATGCTTTTAGGTAACCTCTCAGTTTTGCGAAGAGTAAAAGTTTTGAATTAAATGCTGACTAATATAATAGAAAAATAAAGTTTAAATTAAAAGCACTCCTAAATTAGAACTCCAACTATTTTTTTTTTTTTCATTTCATGTCAAGTTAACGTAATTAATAATATGTTAATGTAATTTTTCTAACAATAATATGAAACTTTGTTCAAAAAATTGGATAAATTTCGAAATTATTTTGGCAAAACTAGGAAAACGGAAAAAAATAAATTTTCTCTCGAAGATAAATTAGTAACTATTTCTAAAATCGGAATTGTAAAAGAAAGAAAAAAAAAGCAGTGATTGTGAAATTTGTAGTATTGAAAATGATCATTTATGAGCATTAATCGGCTGGGCCGATTATCAAAAGCCGATTAATCGGTAATCGGCCAATTTGCTTATCGGTGCATCCCTACTATTTGATATGACTTAGTGATTAACATTTTAAATTTCATTTTTTTTTATTAACCAATTTATTTATCATTTTTTTTGCAGTTGAGTTAGCCATGATTATGGATCGTCTTTATGGTGGTGTATGTTATGCAGGAATTGACACTGATCCAGAACTGAAATATCCGAAAGGTGCAGGACGTGTTGCATTTTCAAATCAACAGAGTTATATTGCAGCAATTAGTGCTCGATTTGTTCAATTGCAGCATGGTGATATTGAAAAACGTGTAAGTAAAAACACTGTAGCAAGAGATTACTAACTCTTGTTTCCTGAATATGGAATATTTTGCGACATGCATATTTTGTATTTATTAAACAGTAAAAAAATGCAGAATTTCTTTATTTACTGTTAAGTATATTTATTGTAGTTTAGTATACTGTGATATTATACACTGTGAGCTATGAAAATTACTACTCTAAAAAAAGATAGGTAAGTTAATTGAAATCTGCTTGAAATAATCTTTAAAAAAGATCAGAATATCATTATAATTCTAGTTATAACACATAAGTGAATAAGCAATATCATCTGAATGCTGACCTAGTATGTGTATATAAAATATATGTTAATAGTCATCAAAATGTATATTGTTATTTATTTGTAGCAAATGTAAAAAGTCTTTGATTACTAATGTGAAAGATCCTTTCTACTTCAAAAGCATTCAACAAAATGTAATAAATTACCTTGTTTACCACTCAATCAACATATGGGAAAGTAAACTTTGATATCTCACAATTGCTGACACAAAGGGCATGTTAGCAGTGTTTCACGTGTAGGAGAGATTTAAATGCACTAGTTAAAAGCCAGTATTTGGCTGAACAATACATTATTCATTTTAAAATACATCATTTTTGTATGATGGTAAAAGAAGTTTCAGAGCCTTCTCATGCTTTGCCATTGTTTAAGCTGTATAAATGTATTATTTTCTGCTTCCATGCTTTCTTTATGTTTACTGTTCCATAGCTTATACGTAAAAATTCCTACTCGCAGAACCGTCATGGTACTTAATTGCTGATGCCTTGGGATATAGGGATCATCAGCACAATTGGCGATCAAGCCACTATGCTATAAATTGCCTTTTCAAATGTATTCCACTATAATTCTGAGTATTATAATGGATGTCACAGAATGAATGAATACCTTTTTTTTTATCTGGTATCATACTTGGTGTACCAGGAAAGAATTCGGATACACGAAGTAAAACAAAAATCTATGAAGAAAAAACTTGATTTCATTTCATCACAGAAACTCTTTATTTGCTTCAATAACATGTTCAAAGCACATTAAAGTATGCTCAATAAATTGCCCAAAAGGTTTCTCTATCAATTGCAGCAACTTATCAAAGAGAATTGTGATTCATCAAGAGCCCTTATCTGGTAAGAAGCTTTCCTCTGGCCAGAAAAATTTTAAGCCAGTGTTTTCTTATTGCGTATTTCCTATTCCCTTGGTACATATCACATATACACTTAGTTTCAATGATGTACATTTGTTAGATCCAACCCTAGGCAGGTCTAAACTGGGTAACTTTACATATAATCACCCGCCCTTAAAGTGTATGAATTTCTGGTGTTTCCCTTTTGGTGTTGGAAGTTTTCTAAATGTTAGCTTTCAGTTAGAAAATAAAATGTGTATTTAGATTTCAAATCAAGAGTTGCAAGTAATTGCTTTAATATGTTTGCTTACTTAATCAAATTATAGATTCTGAAACTTTTTTTTTTTTGCTTTGCTTTTCTTATTTCAGTATTTTGCCACCATTTTAGCTTGTAATTTGTTCATTCAGCTTTATTTCTTTAATTGCTGTATGCTTTTTATCTTTTACAGGTTGAAGTCAAACCGTATGTTTTGGATGATCAAATGTGTGATGAATGTCAAGGTTCTCGGTGTGGTGGAAAATTTGCCCCCTTTTTTTGTGCTAATGTAACTTGTTTGCAGTACTATTGTGAACATTGTTGGGCTACTATTCATTCTCGACCCGGTCGAGAATTTCACAAGCCACTTGTGAAGGAAGGGGCAGATCGACCTCGAGCTGTACCATTTCGCTGGTGTTGAAAAAAATTACCTGTTTTTTTTTTCTTATGTTATTTGCTAATTTATTATGTACTGTGTTATTGATAAGATATTTTTAACTAAGCATGTCTGTTCGTTCAAATTTATATGTTGTTATTATTGCAAATTATAGAAATATTACAGAAATGTGATTTTCTTTGCTAGTCATATTTATTAACGTTACTGCATATGTTCTGTTTTATATAGCAGTGTTTTTAAACATGTTTTAGATAGTTACTTAATTTTTACTGAATATATTTATGTATGTTGAGGGCGTTTAAAAACATCTGTGTCACCCAAATAAGTGAAACTAATGACTGTAAGTGTGAATTAATGTCATTTTAAATATCATATATTTTGAATTTAAAGAGAATAATTTTCTGAACTTAACTTATAGCTTATAAGAGTCAACGAAAATTATACCTGTACAAAAATTTTGCTCAATGAAGTCAACATTTTAACCATGTCTTCTAAAGAAATAGTGATAAAATATATTTGAACATGCTCTGTAACTTTATTTAGCACAATTTTGTATATCAAGATTTTTTTTCAGAAATAATTAATATAAAAAGGCAAGCTTTCTTTTAAAATGTTGTTCCTAGCTATTTTATTTTTTATTTTGAAATTAGTTTTGCTATTAATTATTTTAAGCAAGATCAAAGCTTTAAAAAAAAAAAGAAGGAAACCTCTTTAAATTCTGAAATATGATGGCAAGTACTCTCAAAACCTCACTTATCAGAAAAGTGAAGCATTCTGTGAAATCTTTGTGCAGTGTTGTTTATTCTTGCATCATTAGCTCAACAGTTATTTTGGGAGCTTCAGTAGTTTTGAACACCCATTTAATTATGCCTTTAGTAAGCATCATTATTTTTTTTTCTTAAGTACATGCATTTTAAATGCATCATTCACTTTTAACAATTCTCAAAATCAGATTATGATATAATATTCGTTTTTTCCCTTGCAGTTTTGCAAATGTTCATTGCTGCATTTTGTTTATAGAAATCAGTTGAATTTTCTTCTGTTTTCCTGAAATATTTCTGCTTGCTACTCTTCTTTCCTTTTGAAATTTTTGTTTTAGTATTCCGCATTTGAAATAAACCATTATAGTGACATATTTTTTTAATAATAAATGAATAAGTTATTTTTTTACTCACAAAACATAATTTGCACAACACCAACAACATTAATGACATACATAAAACTGCAGGTTGGGTGAGAAACACCAAAATAATGTCGCCTATGCAAAATTATAGTATTTGTTTGTCTTTGTACAATATGGATACTGCAATAAGTACTGAATATACAAGCAGTTTAACTTTCTACACAGGAAATAAATCTCAACCAGATGGATTTTTGCACAGTTTCATGGAGCAAAGCTAGAATTCATTTTCGTGAAATCAAGTACATTATTAAATTAATACATTACCTGTCTTTAGTGTCTTGGTTTTACTATAAATTTTCAAAAATTATGTGAGCATGCTGTCATTATTAAATTCCAAAAAATAATATATTTTACATATATACATATTCGAAAATATTTTATACCTTGATTGCATAATGCTTAGTAATGTATTTAAAGAATAAGCAGTGATTTTTAGAGTTCTTTTATTGCTGGAAAATTAAAAAGTTAGAAGGGTTTGAGGTATCTTAGCTTATCTTTATCTAGTGAGGCTTATTAACCCATCCTGCAGTTCTTGTATCAAATATTCAACCTAAATACTGCTTTAAAGCATATTCTACTAAGTTAGCTTGTTTTTATACTGATAAACTATGCCTGTTGAACATTTTTTTTTAAGGACTGTTCTTTTATTTTAAAATTAAGTATCCTATTTTAGTTTATCATTGGAGTTTTTTATGTCTTTTCAGTGTTACATGTTATTTCTCAATATGTTAATCTAAATGAGAGGAGGGTTCTTTTACAACTAAACCATACCTAAAAGTCACAAAATTTCCTTTACATTTGATGTAATATGTTTTTTAACTGGTTATTGACTTTTTTGCATGCTTTTATGTTGAAAATTCTGTTGAATGTAGCTGAAGCTTTCTTCAAGTAACTTACAATGCTTGCTAATAAATTTCAGTAAAACATTTAATGGCATGAAAACTAAACATGAATTTGACTATTATTGACTATTATTTTCATTTCAGAATTATGTGTTGTATTTGACTTAAATATTCAAGCATGCTTTGTTACTTGTTACAAAATGTGTAATGTTACGTATATTCATATGAACACAAAATTTGAAATTTTCTTTTTGATTAATTGTTATAAATGTCAGAGCTATGCCAAAATTTGTGTACCAATTTTATGTGAAATAGTAAAATTTAATGTCAGTGAATGCCATCTCAACCCGTGAAGAACCTGAAAGTAATTTTTTAAAGAAATAATTTTATATTTCAATAAGCTTATACTTATGCATGCAGCAGCATTTGAAAATAATTTCTTGCATAAAATGATTATAATTGTGTTGAGGTACTCGGTATACTTATGCATTAGAAGTAGAAAATATACTTCTACACATCTGATGCTTCAGTCTTCAAAGTCTCAGCTGCATGCTCATCGAACTAGGCTATAGTTAGCATAATAGATAATTTTTTGTCAGATAAAGTGCAATTTAAATGGATAATTTATTTCCACTATGCTTAATTTAATATATATATATATATATATATATATATATATATGAATTTGGATGTTTCTAGTAATGATACTTCATTTGTATACTGTAGCAAATATTGATCTTCATTTTTATCCTTATATTAGTTTAAGTCAGAAAAAGTTTCTTCAAATTTGCTTCAGATTTGAGCAGTTACTTAGCATATTCTTTACATGTAGGTTTAGGGACAATCAGCTGTAAAAATGTTATGTGTCATTCTAGACAGTCAACTGTGAATTTGTGAGTTCTTGTTACTAATCTCTCTTGAAGATAAAAATTTGTTATTTACTTTACCACTTTTTGTAATAGCATTTTTGTACAAATTTGAAATGTTTTACTAGAATGTCAATTTTAAACTATGCATAAATATTTCTGCCTTAGTATTAAAGTCCGAAACTTTCAGTAAAAGTCGAATGTTTTTCTAACTTGCCTATTTAACTTAAATCTTAAAATTCTTGTTAAAAATAAAAGTGTATAGCTGATTTTAACCATGCTCTTCTACTACATCAAATTCCATCATGACTATCTCTTCATATTAAACCATATGAAATCATGTCTGTATACATCTAAGAAGAATGAAACTAGGCAAAGGAACAAAGGAGTAATTTCAATATATTTTTAATTTATCTTACTAAAATTGAGAGTTATTGTATAAAGTAGTCCCAACAAAAATTTAAATTAAAGATAAGCAAGCCGGTAAAGTACTAAAATCATCAATTTTAGAACAAAATGTATAAATAAACCATTTCATCTTATGTAATTTCATATGCGCTTTTTATGTGTATGTTACTTAAAATTAATTATTATATGTTTGGTTGAAAAATTTATGCACAATAAATGCATTGGATATTTTTCCATTGCTCGCAATTACTGCATCAAAAAGTTTTTTTTTTTTTTTTGTTAAAAGTTTTGTGAGTTTCTTAAACTATTTGACTTAAAAAAAATATTTGAATAATTATTCCATATTCAAAGTCTTAATTAGTGCTTAATGCCACCTCATCTATTAATCTGCTTTGCAAGAATTAAATGCCTGCCTATATTTATACTGAAACTCTTAGCATTATATCTCCATTATGCTTATTAATTGAATATGTATATATTACTTTCATGAAAAGATACAATGTATTTATTTACATTGATCTTTTCAACTTGATGTCGGTTGAATTAAAATTCTTTATCAAAAAATATTTCTGTATTAAGTATTGAAAGTAATGAATTACTATTCTGCTGAGGTATTTAAATAATTGATGCAATAATTATGTTTTTGAATTTTGTGCTAAAAGTAAATTACTCCTCTGACAGAAATCAGTCTATAGATGTTCCTGTTATTATTATTAATTTTTCAGTCATCTCAATTACTGGTTCTTGACACTAAACAAACAGCTTTCTTCATGACTTTTCAAAACATTTTACATAAATAATTCAAGAATGGGGTTTTGCTTTGCAATTCCAACCACTTTTGCTCCAGTTGTAATGCATACAAAGGAATAATTAATATTGGACTATTTTCAACTTTATATGCATTACATAAATTGATTGAATCTTGACAATCTAGAGTGTTCAAATTGAACGTTATTTTGCTTCTATAAATCTTGCCAATTTTAGTACAACTGTATTTTTAAACAATGAAGTAGGAATAGCATCTATGTTACTTCTCATTGAGTAATTTAAATTTCTACGCCAATTTTTTTATATCCACTTGTAATGTCAGTCATCATTTAAAATTTATATTTCAGTAATTTGGTCAAAATATTGCATTTTCACTCTTTGAAAATTTAAGCCTTTTAAAAATTTCATCTTTCTTGTTAAATCACATAAATGTGCATGACTTTTTGTAATCTTAAAAGCATCCAACAATGGATGAGATGTCCCTAGATAAGAAAGTCATTTTCCATGAATATTATTTCTATGAAATATGATATAGACCTGCAGTTTTAGAAATTAAAACAAAAAAAATCTGGTTCTTTGTTTTCCCTCTTTTTTTTTTTGGCTTGGGTGCAACTAAATTATGCAGTCATTGGAAACTAATACATTTTTTTTGTGTATTACTTCTGTGAACTTTTATATAGAAATTATAAACTGCTGTATCATCACAAAGAATGATTTATATTTTTGTGCTATTATATCAAATTTAATTGCATGCATTTGAAGTAAACAAGACTGTACTATAGTTTATGCTATTGAAAATTTTGCATGGTACTAATATTTTCTAGCCTTTGGAAATGTGTACATTTATTTCTCTATCTGTGATAAGGTTGATGGTTTTCTCCCGAGGTTAATTTGTGGTTTGTGCTTTAATATGGTTAAAATATGTTACTTAAAATGTTTCTATACTTCATAAATAAAAAAAATGTTAATTATTATAATAAATTGTATATTTTTACCTCTCTCTTTCTTCAATGTTAATGTGTTCGCTTCCTTTAAATGAAGGAAGTCGCATTCTCCTTTACTATACTGTAGATATTATTCACTTCTTTTTTTTACTCATCTTTTTTTTTCTAATCACAAAAGAAGGATTAATAGTTCATAAAAATATAAGTTAACCTCTGGAGAATAATGATATAATCGTTATACAAAACATTTTATTTAAAGCAATTTTGTAGTAAAAAGTAGTGCCTTTATTTTAATGTTTTGCACTAAAATAAATGAAACTGCGCATTTTTATAGTCTATATGATGATAAAACCTTTTTTTTTTTTTACTTTTGTGTATTAGCAGTTTGTGGTATTTTAGATAAGGTAAATATTTGGCTAATTCCATGAATAGCTTTTAAAATCAAATATCTTTAGTTTTTATTACAAAGCATTTTTGTTCAATATCTGGGGAATTAATTATTTTTTTAATGCTTATTTATTTTTTAATTTGGGAAAAATCAGTTTTAGTAGTATAACTATTCATCAGAGAAGCTACATATATTTCATTAAAATTTGTAAGGAAAAGCTAGAACGTTCTTGAAATTCTAATATATTTTTCACCATATGCTTAAGTTTTACATTTTACCAAACTATCACTCAGTATTGGTTTCCAATTTAATATCCATTCTCTTTCAATAGGTATTACTGTGCACATATCACTCTAAGTATGCAGTCTAACTTCATTACTAATTTCATGTAATTCTCTAAATTACTTTCATGCATAAAGCATTTTTGAAACACATTTAATCACATCAAAAAGTGTAAATAATATATTCAAAGTGCGAGATTTTTCATATATTTGTAGATATTTCCTTTGAGGACTTTTATACAGATGAGATAATTAGTTTAACATTGCATTTAGAAGTGTAGCTGCTTTTCATCTGATTTCCCATTGCAAAAATCTTGTCTGGTCTTTTGAAAAACTTATCATTGCACCCAGTCATATTTTTGAAAAATTCAAGTTGTTTCTCAATACATGAATTAGCCTCACTTTCATACTCATAGATAATATCGTATTATATACTTTACATTTTGATCCAGAAACAGGATGAAGTTGCCTTGTCTGATATTCAGAATATTTAAACAATAATCATTTTTCAAATGCATTTCTGTTAAATATTGTCCTGGGCCATTAGAACTTATTTACATGTATCGCTACTTTTATCGCATTGAATGTGAGTTTTTTTATTATCTTGCAAACTGCATTTACAACTTCATAGATTATTTCTCAAAATGTAAATGTTCTTGTGTTAAACAAAACATTTTCGATTTATTTAGGCTATTTGACAAAATGTTTTGAATGTAACATCATTTAGATGTGTTAAGTACTGAGGCATTTTTTAAAATTTATTTATTGCTTTTTATTTATTTATTTATTTATTTAATTTTTGGAGCAAGTGATTCAAAACGTTGCAAATAATGTGTTCAAATATGTAACCTATAGTTATTATTTAATGTTTGCAGAACATTAAACAGTTTAAATGTTTAAAATTCTGAAACACTACGAGAGGTTGTGTAGCCAAATCCAAAGGCTAAAATCTGCTGTTCAAATGAGCATATATTTTACATCATAGCATATTTTTAACATGATTTGTGCTCATTGCTTACTAATTCTCAAAATGAGTTGAATCAATTATTCTGAAACTTAACATGTCTACCGTACAATGAAACTTTAAAATTAAGTACCAAGATTTTTGTTGCTACGTCTGAAGGACATAGATTATTTTCATAGAAGGAAATAGCTGTTTTCTTGTCCTAAACAACTGATTATGAAATTAGTTTCATCTTGCTACCTGGAGATAGCAGATATATTAGCAGTGTTAAAAACATCACAAGCATATTTTTGTAATTGCTAAACTGTTTTAATTTTTTAAAATGAAAGTTCAATATAGCTGTGCCAAAGCTTAATTTCCATTTCTCTTTTTGAGGTATAATTTGTACTGTTGCTTCTTGTTTGTTTCTCAATTTTATATACTTCAGACTTTAAGGCTGCATGCTTCTTTTTAGATATGCAAGTGTAGAAAATGTATAAATATGGCTATATGTTTTATAATTATATTTTGTACTCTCAACAATAAAGAAATTGTATGAAATGAGAGATGTGGGTGAGCTTTTTGAAAACTTTTTTATTCTCATAGAAATGAATAATGCAGAAAAATATATCTTTTTACTAAATCCTTTGTATATGGTAATGTTAAATTTTCTCAAGATTTATAACAACATTAAAACATTTTGTATTTTTCTGATTGTTGTAGTATTGCTCGGTGGATGTTGACATTTCTTGAACAATGAGCGTTAGCAGCACAGTTTCACCATAGATTGGACTTATTTTTCGTATGGTGCTACACATTTTCGCAAGAAAAGCTTCTCATGAAGCATAGAATGAAGGAACTATTTTGCTAGGTGGGGTGAGTGCAATTCGTTGGAATCGTTCACAAAAGGTCTCAGTAACTGTTGCTGATGATTGCTAAGAAAGTTTCGTATGACATCAGTCATTTGGCTTGTGATATGTTGTGATATATTTTAGATATTTTATAGCTAGTAAACTAATGTATATAGGTCATATTTGTATAAAAAAAATCCAAAAAATTGTAAGTAACTTTATGCTAAAACTTTTTATTAGTCCTAGTATTTTTCAATTAGTAATGGACATGAAAAAGAATTATATAGAGCGCTATGTGTAGTTCTAGTGTAAGTATTTATTGTGCATTTTCAGCAAACTATGTAATAAGCATTTCGTACACTTTCTTTCATTCGATTAACAAGACTTGAGTAATTTTTATTGTCAAATGAAAATTAACAAATTGAATTTTAAAGTATGCATTTTTCCAGGGAGTATTGCTGCTGTTAAATTTTGTCCCTTGACAACGATAATGTAGTTTTATTTTCGTAAGTTGATTGGTGACAACTTTGTATGGGTGATAAACTCAGTAACTCGATGCATTGAACAGAAATCTGCTCAAGTAAACTATTCTATCATAATTTATCCTTATAAATTGTCTGAGAATTTGCCTTTTAAGACTTTGTTGGTTCCGCTATAACTATTACATTGTCATCTATGGCAATGTATATATATATATATATATGTGCAGCCCAATTTACCTTTAAAATAAAACATTTTTCTGGGACGTCAATGGTTGGAGGAAAGAATGGTCAACCTAAACATATGCATTCAATTAGCATTTAGCATCTATACTGTGGTCATCATTTTGATGGAATGTGCATTGTGTACTAAGACTAGGCTATTACTGGTTTTGCTTTTCAAACACTTCTTAGGGCTATATATTTACAGCTAGGACGCAGGGGAAAACTGGTGCTCATCATTCAGTCACTTGTTTTATTTGTCGTGTAAGCATTGGCTCTATACAAACTCTATACTTTATCCTTAAACTTAAAACTGGTAATATTTTAAAAACTTTTAAAGGGTGAAATTACAAACAGGTAAACAGTGTGTGAAAACAGTTTCAAAAGGATATGTACTGTAGTATAAGTATGTTTTCTTGCTAAAACATGAAACTCTGGTAAGTTGAAATCTGCTGAAGTCAACATGTGCTGTTTTCCTTATGGTGTCGAGTTGCTGAGGTTTACCGTATTGTTATTTTGTTGTTAACCCAATGTATGAAAATATGTCCATGATGCTTATTGTTTAGGAGTGTAAGAGAAAGGATTTGAGATAACTTTGTGAACGATTCCTTACGCCAGAGTTGAATTTTTCTAGAACTGTAACCATCCATGGCTGCTACACAATGTCTGACTTGTAGCAGTGTGTGCAATGTGAACTGGGCATTGTTAGGGGCAAAAAGTCCTCAATTTCTTTTGTGATATAACTTAGTTGGCAGTTTAGCCAAAAAAATTAAATATTTTGTTTTATATTAACTATAAAATTTTGTTATTAATAAAAAAATGTCTGCATATGTTTCACGTGGCTATTTTATAAGTAGAAAAAAATCAATTTAGAAACTGTTAATCTAAGTATTCAATATTAGACATTAAAGTATGCATGTAATACAATATTTTGTAGTTCGTACCAATTACTCGCATATGACAACTGTATGTCTCAGGTTATAAAGTTTGAAGTGATTGCATTCAGTAATGAATCTGGAAATTAATAGCTGCTGAATAAAAGAAAGCGTTGTAATTTAATATTTTCAGGAAGTTATGTGCAAAATGATTATGATTTATGTTTTTCAATGGCCAAACTTTAGTTGCATGTTTTTGAACGTTTTTCTGTTAGTTACATAAAAATTTCTAAAAATGTGCCTTTCCTCCATATCTGTATATAAAATACTAAAATATTTCATGATTATTTTCCGAGCATTGAACTTCTGTTCTAATTAAAATTAAAATTTTTAAACAATTATGTAGTATTCCTAATGCTACTATATTATTATAACATATCAATTTTATGTCTATCATTTTGTCTATCTTATATTATTTAGCAACTATTAATTTCTGGTTGTCTTTCCATTTTTAAACATTATCCTAGTTTATATCTTGTGTGATATTTTGTGGCTCATACAAATACATTTTTGTCTTTTTGTGAATGAAATTTATATTAATTCATATGTCATGCATTTCTTGTAAGAATTGTAGGGTTAGTTGTTTATAGCATTTTTAATGTTTATTTATCTCAAGCTGAGAGGTAACTGCTACAGTTTTTAATATATTACATTTCATAACTATGGACAAGCTGGTGTTTTGTTTTATAAAGTATGACTTTGTATATTCTTTTGTTATTTTATGCCACAAAATGTGGTTACAGATTTTTTGGTACCAGACATTCTATTACATGTGGTTCGTACTCCTGGCAGTGAAAAACTGATTGTATAACTTTCAAGATTATTATGTGCTAGTTATTTATTGTAGTTTAAATAAAAGCACTAAATATATCATAAAATTGAATTTCTTATCACGAAACACACTCATACATTTACAGTTTCATCAAATTGTTTCCACAACAAGCATGATAATTTTCAGCATTCCCATTTTATGTATAAATCTTTGCGAATTTATCTTTTCCTTTAGTCCTTCAGGTTTTTTTTTTTTCCTCAACTTGGAAAATCAGAGTGTTTTCAAAAAAGGGAAGAATTTGATGTGACTTGAAATTACTTCAAATTAGTTCTTAGTCACTCATTTACCTATTTTGCTTTGGTCAAAATTCGTTTCACCTGAACTTATCCTTAAAATTAATAAAAACAATTCATATGAAAGCATTGTCACTTTAATTTTACTATTTTCAGTTAACTCTGAATTCTGTGTATTTTTGTTGAAGCATCATCAAAGGCCAATATTTTTATGCTATACTAATTTTTTTTTTAAGTCTTGAGAGATAGAAGTGGATTGAAAAGTTTCCAATGAAAATAAAAATTCCTACTCTTTCACTCACAAGTAACCCTACCCAAGTACCACTCACTTTTGGAATAAAACTTTGATCATCGATAGAGGGGGGGGGGGGTATTGGGATGCATTGAGCGGCAAAAAAAAAAAAAAATCCCACCGAAAATCTCTGAAATCATTCTTGCTAATTCTTATGTGAAAGGACTCCCTGCATCTAAATATAGCCACTGTGCTCCCCTATCAGCCCCCACCCTTCCCACTTTTTATAAAGCCCCTTCCCCCTTTTTTAAGTTTTCATCAGTTTATCGCCATTATTTTTATTTGGAGGAGAAAGGGGCATTGTACTAACCGTTTACATTTTTCAAGAGAGAAGAAAAGTTTCAAAGAATGAACATTTTAGCAGGAAAGGAGACTTATTGGGGTATTCCCCCCCCCCCTAAAATATTTTTTTCAATCATCAAAAACGATCTCTTTTACAGTTCTTTTTTTTTTTTTTTTAAATCACTTATTTTTCGGAGCAAAACCAAAGGACTCGTTCTATGAATTCCATGTCTAATAAATTTTCACATTGTAAGCAAAAAAAATAAGACATCTTGGAAGCGTAGCATGTTGCAAACAAGTCCCATCGCAGATTTTCAGTAAAGGAAGTTCTGGTATTATTTACATTTATTCAGGTTTTGTGCACAGATACGACTAAAAATGATCTTAAATACGCTAAAAATGAAAACATGCATTAATGTATGCCTACACTACCCCCATGGTTTAACACTTATTGATATAGTGATTTGAATAATATGAGCAGTGCATCTTCAGAAAATAAACTTACATTGATGCTGTATTATAGGCAATACTTAATTTTATTTGCAGTCTGATATATGTGAATGTAACTTAATGAATATACCAGAAGTTTCTTAACCGAAGATCTGCAATGCCGCTCGTACAATATGCGACACTTCCAAGATTTTCTTTTTTATTATTTTTATTTATTTATTTGTTTCACATTCTGAAAAATTTATCATAGGATGAGTTGTCTGGTTTTGCACACTTATTATTGATGCTTTTAAAAACATTTTAGGGGAGACACTCCTATGAGTCTCCTTTCCTGCTACAAATGTTCATGCTGTTGAATTTTTCACCTCTCTAGCCCCTCAGAAAAATGTTAACGGTTAATATAATGCTGAATTTCCTTCCAAACAGGGGCGGGTTAAGAGGCTTGGGGACCCCTGGGGGTGAAATTAGCGTGGAGCTTTTTTATTTTACTGCTTCTTGAATGTTGCGGCGGAAAAAAATAGTCAATAAGAAGAAACAAAAAGATGTAGATAAAAGTTTCAGTTAATATTGCTTGCAAAAATACATTTTCAATTTTATAAATTTTTTTTCAGAAATAACTTTACGAGTTTAAAGCAGTAAGTAACCGCCCCTAAACAAGGGCTAAGGCAGGAACATGCAATGTACCGGCAACTCGGTCATTTCCATCCATGGACAGCATTTTCGTGCTAATTATGCACTCATCAGCATGGAATAGGAAAGTAACCGAGTTGAAGGCAAAAATTCATTTTTAAGCAAAGACCTCCTACTCTGTTACTTTCCTATTGCATGCTGATGAGTGCATAATAAGCACGAAACTGCTGTCCATGGATGGAAATGACAGAGTTGGCGGTATGTTGAAACTTATCGAGTTGTTAGAAAGAAATTAGTCACAGTATATATACATATATACCCCAAAGCAGAATACTTTGTGATGTTCTGCAACGTAAAATCATTTGACCAAAATTGTTTTGCAAGCACTTTAAGAACTGTACATTACACGTACAAATATGACCGTTTTCATAAACCATGATCCTGAAATCAAAACTGCTTCATACAGGTCTATGAAAGGATTATTTGTTCAGTATTGTTTTATGGTAACAAAAAAGCCTGAAATTAAAATTCCAGCCACATTCTTGACAAAAAATGTAAAACCCTTCACTATATGTCTACTCCTTCAAACATCAAAGAGCTCTGAGTGCTTGACACAGCATTAGAAGCAATGTTTTCACTCAGAATAAAAGCACATGACTAATAATGAGACCAAGTCTCGGAGGCAGCACGCATAAAGAGCATAAAACAAGTGTAGTCAAACATAATTTTTTGCAAATCTCTTTTTACTAAAAATGTAATTTTGTGCAAATTCCACAGATTTCGTCCAGCCTGAAGTAAATTTAAAGTTCCTGCAAATGTCACAAAAAATCGACTTTTTGATTTTCTGCCTAATAAGCATAATTTGCAGAAATTTAAATTGTTTTTTCTACTTCGAAGTAATCTGCAGAAATTGTTCTGAATTTCTGCAAAATTGTATCTTTAGTTAGAAAACTGCCTTTTCTGCGGAAATTCTACAGATTTCTGCAGAAAATTTTCAGAATTTTCCCCCACGTTTAAACAGAATTGTTCTGCAGTGCAGATATCTGTTCTGCGACGTACGTTCCAAATTTAGCAGTATTCTGCTTTGGGGCATATATATATATATATATATATATATATATATATATATATATATATATATATATATGTATATATAACCAGTTTTTTTTTTCCCTTTGAGCAATGACCAATTGCTATTTGTGTTCATTTTGGACCTCAGATGTTATGTAGTCCCTTTTTCGGATTGAACTCGAAGTCTGCAACAGGGTGCGTCTAGGTGTGACACCTCCGTAGACGTCCACCGGGGACCCGTGCTCCTTTGAGTGGTGGCACCCATGTCCTGCACAAACACACCTGTTGCAATTCGTCATTTGCGAAAAACATAATTTGAATTCAAAATGTCAAAATTCTTTTGTTTCTTAATCATTATCACTTCTTTTAGTCCCTAAAAAAATTCTATTTTAAAGCAACCCAAGCCCTTTTGGCTTATTAAAATTAATTAAACTGAAATATTTTAACCTTTAAATAAGAGTCGTCTGCTTGTATTTAGTTATTTTTTAGTTTTAAACACTCTATTAAACTTATTACCCAGAAAATGAAATAAGTTAACTACATTCGACTCTCGATAATTTGAAGTCCCAAGGATGCAATTGGTAGTTCGTGTTATAGAAAGTTACCACAACATTCTCAGGAGTTCGGGACCCAATAAGAACTTAGAGATAAAGGAATATTTGAGATGTAAGGCGTCGAGATATCAAGACTCAACTATACTCTTACGAATAAGGAACCCAAAGCAGAATTGGCTTTTCTCTAAAACAATTACAGTGAATTCTCACTTATGCGCCGGCCCAGAGGACTAACAAAAAAAGGCGCAGAAGTGAGAGAGACGTATAAGTAAACAAGCATATTTAAAGGACTAAAACGTAACATAGGTTCTAATGAGTGAATGAATAAGAATGTTTCTAAGGACATATAACTACAGTTTGGCAATTACTGTAACGTAACTACAATCTAAAGAGAAAACAAAAATTGTGGCATACCTAGTTACAAACTGTCCCCTTTAAAACGATCCATCCCTCTCCGAACTCTATCATGCAGAAAAAAATGCCTTCCGTGCGAGCAATAAAGGCGAAATATTAAAGAGGAAAGTGAAGAAAAATGCTTATTTTTTAAAGAAAATAAATATATATTTTTTAAAATTTTGCGGAAAATTCGGTGCATAAGTGAAATATTTATCTTTAGAGCGATGCATAAACGAATGATACTATCATTATTTTACTATGGAATGTGCTGGTGTCATTTAAAATCGTCGTATAAGTAAAAAAGGCGTATAAATGAGGCGGTGTATAAGTGGGAGTTCACTGTACCTGACATTGTTATAGTTCTGAGTGAGAAAGTTGACTTTTGATCTGCGGAAAATTGAAGAATTTATTTATTTATTTTTTTAAAGGATCGTTTGTCAAAATGTTGTGAAAACGATTGTTGATGTTGTATAAGAATACTGTCTGATTTTCTTATTTAAAACCTTCCGCTTATTAACGCATGCGTCAAGTCTTCTCTGATCTTACCAAAATAGGGGTGATAGGTAAGATAACAATAAGGGGAAGAATATTAAGAAGCATTTTGAGCCGTATTAAACAACTTAGAACGATGCTAATTTCAAATACATAGTTTAGTTGAATGTGTCAAAAGGATAGCAAAAATGCAAGTTTTAAATTGAAAACTTTGGAAAGTTCCCATTCACAACCCATCACCCTTTTTTTAAGTGGAATGGATCCCGAGTGCTCGGTGCGGTTTTCAAGGACGGACAGTACTTCCGCTTCCAACCCAAAGATAAAATAGTTCTTCTAAAGTCAAGCATCAAGTTAACAGATACACTCCCGGAGTCACACGACGAGTGGTCGTAAAAATTTAGGATCTTAGGCAGGGATTCAAGTGAAACAGGCAATCGCTACTGGAAATGCTTGATAAAAACATCGTGACGTCAGCGTGACGTTTGCCTATGAAAAACGAGCTAGATAAAACGTCACAGCCTTAACGCGATAAGAGGAGATCGCTGACCGCTTGTGAGCTCTTATTGGCTCCACCCGTAGTGACGTCAGTGCGATTAGCATTTATTGCGATTGCAACTTATCCAAATTTGGGAATTTGCGATTACAATGATGAGTTGCGATCGTCCGTGTTTCACTTGAATTCCTACCTTAGATTGTCACCCAGATGCCAGTAGAAGCTTCCTTAATTATAACTATAAATCATGCAAATGAAACTTGTTTTCAAGGGGCTTTCGTTTCCTATGCAAGTATGCTTGAAAGACTTGACCCACATATCTACAACCAGTGGACTTTTTGTGCTATAAGAAGCTTGTTTTATTAAACTTAAATATTTTAAATTTAAGTAGATTTTATTCATTATTTCCATCTTTAAAATGCGTATTCAATACATATTATATGTAACACAGTTCTAGGTTTTACATTTGGATTTGCTATATAAAACTAGAAGCCCCTAGAAACAATCCGATATTGTGCTCTAAAACCGCTGTCTGAGATGATCTTCGGGAATGTTAGGTGTATCACAGGTTCAGGCCCCTTGGGACTTTCTTGGCAACGTTAAGGGAAGGAGGTTACAGTCAACATTAGCTGAGCCACCAGCTACATACAGGGAGAGTAAGTGAAAGAAACGTCTACTAAAAAATCTTCTGTTAATCATCATCTGATCTCCACTTCAAAAAATAAACTCCCGATCTTAGAATCAATACAGCAGCCAGAAACTGCATTCTCGGTGGGGTTTTTGGTCATTACCGCTCTTACCATAAAAGCATACGATCATGGAACAATGAGTTTTTTTATGAACACCAATCGAAAGAGCATTGTAAAACATGCTTCTGGACGCATGCGTTTTTACCCTTATCAAAAGAAATAGTCAAAAAGTCTGCTGAAATTTTAAGAAAAGTTGACAAATTTAGCGAGTTTAAATAAAATCGGGAAGCTGCGGCGTGATTTCACTGTTTGCATCTAACGAGACACTTGATTTTCATTTTTGGTCATCTGCAAAGCTCGTGAAAGATGGTTTTACATTAATCATTTACTTGTGAGTGTTAAAGTAAAAAGGTACTATCAAGCCTATGACGTGCATAGTACAGATCTTTTTAAAGAAGGAAAACAACTTTCAGCAAGATCAAAATTAACTTTTCTCTAATTATTTGCGATAAAAACAGGTCCGTTGTTTAAGGGGGCCAGGAGGCAATTGAACCACCTGATTTTTTTTTTTTTTTTTAAGGTGTACGTGCAATTCTGTAGTATGGGGGGAGGTGAATAAATAGTTTTTTAATTGTAAAAAATGCAAACATAATGCAAATTGTTTTCACACACACACAACTTTTCTTTTAATGGGCCCCCTATAACTAGAGGTAAGTTCCCCTAAACATTTTTTCCAACTTCAGCACTGGGTATGTGGGAGTGGTTTTGCTTTTCGATATTATAAGTATTAATTATGCACTCTTTGACCTTCCCCTGTAACTTTTCGAAGGGACGAGACAGGATAAAAATACATTTAAGAGTTTTAGTGTATTTTAAGTACTTTTTACTTCACTAATTTCAGTGTTAATTATTGTTTATGTAATATGTTATAAATATTTCTTAATAAGATTATTACAAGTGTTTCTTTTGGGTTGTGATCAAAAGTAATTTGTTTAATTCAGACAGTATAAATAAAATAAAAAGCTCTAATTAAGAAATTTAAATTAAAAGATTAATCTAAAATACAAATCATAGTTACAGTAAATAAAATGAAAGCCTGTTGAAAGGGTAAAAAAGGGGTACTGACAAATATGATACTGAACAAAAAATGATTTAAAACAAAGAAAATTGTGGCACCAAGAATATTTTATAAACTTAAATCTTGTACAGAAACTGCAAAATTCAACGTCTTGTGAAAAACAAAATTGTAAAGGTGTTTCAAATGGAGGTGACCATGTTTGTAATAACCTGGACTTGTACCAGGCATAAATTGGAAATGAATAAACGATTGCAGTTTGAGGATGCTATTGCATTTAAAAACAGCTACTCCTCCCTCTATTATTACCAAAAAATTGAGAATATATTTTAGAAGAGCACAATTAGGTTCTGCACTATTTTTTAAAATTATTCGGTGTAAAAATATAATTTTGTATGCCATCGCTAATTTTAAATGTTTTTAAACTGTTCAAAAATACCCTGTAATAGCTAATTCAAAAAAATATTTTCTATACATATTTTTCATAGAGATTTTTCAAACAAGACTGTTTCAATCAAATCCGCCTTTAATTTTGAGAATACGGTAATTATTTTGACCGTAATGAAAACATGTTCAAATCTAAAAGTCAAATATGAGAATGAGGTTACCTTGCCGAGATCTTTCAAATAAAAAAAAAAGAGTGTTCAAATAGGACTGTTCACACGCTCTTATAGCAACAAACTGCCAGATTAGTTGGAGTCAGCTGTAGTTTAAGCAGTAAAAATCATCTGCCCAAACCAAAACCATCTAATTCTACTCTTTCTCCATACTTTTTGAAAAGAGGAGAGACAATCAACACTCCCTACTTCCTCACAGACAGGTTCAAAGGATTCTAAAAAGCAAGTTCTTATCAATAATTTTTGTGCTGAGAGACAAGGCATTTCATAATGAAGTGCAACATGACGTTTTGTTACAAGACTGAAGGTTTGAAGTTGTTTCTGAGGGAACACGGCAGGATGCTGTTTTGGATCTAGTTTTCTGCAATGTTGAAGGTTCTCTGTTCAGGCATTATGTGTAGGGGAGCATATTGGGGATAGTGACCACAACAGTATTAGGTTTGGGATTAAGTTTGATATGCACAAAGACAAAAATTTTAGGATTGTGCCTAATTTCAGAAATACTGATTTTGTCGCACTCAGGCAGAGTTTGAAAACTGTTTTTTCATCGGGTTAAGACAATAGCGAGGTAAATCTGCAGTGGACTGAGTTTAAGGAAAAACTAGCAAAAACAGTTGGCGATTATGTTCCTTTTAGAAGAAAAGGGGTAAACACAAAAATTTGGCCCATGTGGTTCACTAGTGAAACTAAGAATGCTCTAAACCGTAAGCAAGCTGCTTTTCGTCGGTTAAAAGAAACTGGTCACAGCGCAGATAGGCTACAGTATTGTGAGGCTAGGCGTAGTTTTAAGTATTTGGTACGGTTTCAGAAAAGAGAATTGGAACAAAAGCTTGCAGATAATATTGACAGGAACCCAAAGGGGTTTTTTGCTTACGCAAATTCTGGGAAAGTTCGAAATAGTCAAATTGGGCCACTGGTTGATGAACATGGAAATTTAATTCAGAATGATGGGGATATTGCTAATGTTCTAAATGACTTTTTTTCCAGTGTTTTTAACGATAACTGTATCTCAACAGTTGACACAAGTAAGACACAAGCTACTCTACAGCTTGAGGATTTTGTTATTTCTAGGGAGGACGTTTTACTTCATTTGAAAAAAATTAAAACAACTAAAGCTCCTGGACCAGATAATATTTATCCAAAAATTCTAGTTGAATGTGCTGAGGAATTAGTAGATACTATTGCAAAAATTTTCAATGCTTCGTATAACTCAGGGACAGTGCCAGAGGACTGGAAACTGGCTAACATTACGCCACTCTTCAAGAAAGGGTCTAGAGGCAATGCAGGAAATTATAGACCTGTCAGTCTTACTTCAGTGGTTTGCAAAATTTTTGAAACTTTATTTAAAATTAAGATTATGGATTTCTTAGAAAATAATAGTCTGTTGACTAGTTTGCAGTATGGTTTCAGGAAAGGTAAATCGTGTGCTACTAATTTATTACATTTTTATGACAAGGTCACCATGGCTTTAGATAACAAAAAGTGTGTAGATATTGTTTACATTGATTTTCAAAAAGCTTTCGATAAGGTACCGCATGTTGCACTACTCAGTAAATTAGCTGATATAGGAATTGGAGGTAAAATTTTAGTTTGGGTTAGGAATTGGCTGACAGGAAGGAAACAAAGAGTAGTTGTAAGGGGTAATCATTCTAAATGGAGTGAGGTTTTAAGTGGGGTTCCCCAAGGATCAGTGTTAGGTCCACTTTTGTTTATTATTTTTATGAATGATATTCATGAAAATGTTTCTGGAAACATGAATTGTTTTGCTGATGATGTCAAAGTTATGAGGGTTGTAGAAAATGAACAAGTAAATCAGCTGCAAGAGGATTTGGATCATATTACTAAGTGGGCAGACAAGTGGGGCATGGCAGTAAATGTTGGGAAATGTCAAGTGCTGCATTTAGGTCATGGGAATAAGAATACAAGCTATTATTTACAGGGTTCAGTCATTAGTAAGGCAGAAAATGTTATGGATCTAGGTGTCTTAATAAATCAAGACTTCAAGTTTAGTCAACAGTGCAGCATAGCTAGTAACAAAGCCAATAGGATGCTTGGGTTTATAAATAGATCTATTTCAAACAAATCTAAGAAGGTTCTTCTGCCTTTATATAGAAGTTTGGTAAGACCTCATTTAGAGTATGCTGTTCAGTTTTGGTCTCCTTATCTTAAGAAAGATATTAATTTATTGGAAAGGGTACAAAGGAGGGCTACAAAGTTAGTGAATGGACTTTCTAATTTAGACTATGATTCCAGACTTAGAATGCTTAATATGTATAGTCTTGAGCAAAGGAGAACCAGAGGGCACATGATTCAGTTGTTTAAATTTATCAAAATGAAAGATGTTATAGGGTTAAATTTTTGCACGGAAAGCAGGACAAGGGGTCATTGTTATAAGCTGTTTAAATCTCATTCTAACCTGGAAATTCGGAAAAATTACTATTTTAGCAGAGTAGTGGGAACTTGGAATAGTTTACCGGAAGAGGCGGTAAGGAGCAAGGGAGTAGATAGTTTTAAGAGGGCCATTGATCTTCATTGGGATCTATAATTTGACTAGGACCAGCCCAGTTGGGCCCAGAGCCTGTTGCTGGTCGTCACATTTGTATTTGTATTTGTATAAGACAAATATTTGCTGAGAAAATGAGTGAAACATGGCCGACATCTCTGAGAAACCGCACAAGATGAGTCAAAGAATGCATGGACGTGATGAGACTATATAGATAAGCTAAATAGGTTGAAATAAAAAACAAAATCAGCTGTGCAGAAAGGAAATAGAGATCATAGCTCAATGAAGATATTCAAACGGAATAGTAACACACGTTCTACAAAAAGCTGTTCAATGTGGTTTAGAATGTTTGCCCTTATTGCAGGAAGTTTTCTACTGTATTGGTCGCTTTAAGTTCTAGCACAGAGCAATGTGATTTAGTTCCCGATCCATTGAAGATGGTATTAGTCAAGGAGCCTTCTTTGAAGATACCAGAAGAATTTAGAGATCCTCTAAGCGATCACGCTCGAAAGCTTTATTTCAGTTAAGTGCCTTTGGACTCATATTGGCTGCGAAAAGAGTACATGAAATCTATGCCAAAGCTTATGAATAACAACATGCTTTTGTGAAGTGGGATTCTCAACATTGACACTTCTCAAAAACAACAGATCTTGTCTAGAATCTTGATTTTAAAACCTCATGTACCTCTTTTCAACATAGTTTAATAAAAATCTCCCCTGTCCCCAAAGACAGGTGCAAGTGACTTAGTTTTGTTAAAGGAAAGTTCGAGACTTGTTGAACATAATATAAGCACTATAATCCATAAAAACCTTAATTCGAATTCTACCTTTTAAACTTTGCAAAAAGTACCTGAAATATTTAAATGCTTCTAAAAGCACTACTTGACTTATATTAAATGTTATCCACATGGAGAAGTCCCCCTCCCTCTGCCCTCTTTTTTAATGCCCTTTCCATAGCAATATTATGAAATTTGCTTTAGTGTGCCACGATGATCGAGCTAATTCTGAAGTGTACAGCAAATAAAAAAGGTTAATATGCACTATTATATGCAACAAGTCAGAACATCCTTTAAAATTTTGTTTCAATTCTTTCCTTTTTTGTGAGCAAATAACTCTTTTTGAAGAAATACAAGGTGATTGATGATTTTTGAGAAATAAATTAGAATTTCCCATTGGAGATAATTTTATTCATTCAGTACAAGAAAATTCAAAGTCATAAATTCTTACATTGCACACATTTGATATATGATAGGCTTTGAATTTTTTAAAAATCATTAACAGAATTTCAATTTCAGTTGCTAACATGACTAAATAAATGATGGTGTGTGTACATATATATTGCAGTGGGCAGGTAAACGGCAGTATCTGCAAAAATGAGTTTTTGAGATATTTGAAGAAACGCGTGTTTGATTTCCCACAAACATCAACAAAACATCGAACTTCGAACACAGGTAATACCATACGTTTATATTGAAAAAAGATTTTGGGTAATAGATTGAATTTTGATTTTGCAAGGCAGAGAGAGGTAAAGCAGATACTGCTGTTTACCTGCCTTTTTGATGTGTAATTATCATACAAAATTGACTGGCAGTTGGGAGTAACTGCACAGTATGCTACTATATGTCAAGTATTTTCATATTTAACACCATGCAGAGTAGATATGTTATTACGAAAGTGAATGATATATTTTATTAAAAAATATACACAAATACCGTGTATACACTGGATATAGATTTAATATAAACAAAGAAAATATAATTCAAAAATACAATGAAAATGTATTATGCAAAATATGAATAAATGCTATATATATATTTCTGTATATATATTTTTCTTTATATATATATTTCTATATATATAATATAAATTTAATATAAAAACTTATAACTAAATATGCATCGAACAAAATCATGTATGTAAATTTGATATACATTTAATGCAATAACATTAATTACTCAGGTACCAAAAATACTTGTTTATCAAAACAGACATAACTAAAACGAAATTCCTTTTTGAAATTTATATTTTTGGACTTTAATGCTATATAGAATAATAGAAAAACTCGATTAGAAATAGATTTTTTTTACACATCTAATAAATCTTGAGATTCATTATTGACAGGCAAAGCCTCCCGAAAAGATCATCGATTTTTTTGCATTAAGGGACACATTTTCTGAATAATATCATGTTTTTTCGTTAATGGAATTCCTCTAGATACTGAATGAAGAGGAGAGGCAGACATGGAAGCTTTTAGCTCGAAATTCTTTTTAAGGAAATCAAATTCCTTGAACTGATTATCCTTATGATCAAATTTGTAAAGAGAGATTTTGGGAACATCGGCAGAACTCAACTTCGACGATATCTTCTTTGTATGGTCTTGACATAGATTTCGGTTTTTCTGAGATTATCCTGCAGGGAAACCATGGAAGTCTTTTGCAGTCATTTTGTTGTTGTTGGAAGTTGACATAATTTTTTCAAAATCAAGGAAATCAAAAACATCTCCTCCTCACCTTTTCATTTTTTGTTCTATGCCATGATGAACAGAATCGGCGCTCATAAATGTGTGGCCGGGTTTGAAATATCTGAAACAAATTGTCACTGCATTTATTTTGCTACTGTTGAACAGTGCAGTTATGGTGGTAAAAAGGCACCATTTTTTATTTTGAGCCGTACAATTGTCCATCCAGTAGACAATTGTTTTACTGTCTCTCTCTCTAGTTCTGAAGCTTTGATGACTGATGAGGTCATTTCTTCTGCCTGTTGTCTGGCGATAGCCTCGCGCCAAAGCAGAGATGTTTTTCCTTTTTTTGTTGGATACACCTTGAGCCTTCCTTTGATCCCTAACAGCAGCAAAGGTTTCATAGAAAACCACAATTCTTTTCTGTGAAGCAGACTGATTTGTGACCAGGAATATGGGGTAACATCATGACCTTCTGCAAGTCAACGCTGCGCACAACGTGATATGGGTCAGGATTCTGCACTGCGTTTTCGGCGTCTGTCTTGTATCAAATCCTAGCATCTTTTGCTTTTTTCAAATGAATTCTCCATGAGTTGCAAACATTGTAGTTGGAATCTGTTGGCTTGAGAGTTATGCCATGGCTAGGATGGTTTTGACGCTTGTATTCTAGACAAGTAGTGCATTGCTCCTCTCCGAGCTTGGCAAAACTAATGTTCATTATGGACACCTGTTTTAGCTAGCTCGTGCAGTTGCATGGTTTGTCTGAGTGTTTTTCATAATAATCTTTTAACATACAGCAAGCTGTCAATTCGCTTGGAAGATATAGGCGTTTTGGGGCATGATCCTTTCTGTAATGGCTAATGCTTGGATTATATGATAAAATATGACTTCGGATTGGGTCCCGATCAATTTTGTTAATGTGTCAAACAAAATGACCTACATCAACCTCATATAAATTAAATGCAATAATACCAATTGATGTACCTACTTGGATACCAGAAATACTTGTTTATTTTAACGGACAGAGCTAATACAAACTCTTTTTTGACTTCAATAAAGCACTGAATAATAAAAAACTTCAATAGAATTATGTTTTTTGCTCATTTATTAAATCTTTTGATTTATAATTGACCTTCAGGTAATCCCAAAACTATCTTGTTTTCTGGCATTAAGGGATAGAACTTTTGAATAATCCATGTCTTTCCTTTGGTGGCATTCCCAAGATTCTGATAAAAGGAGGCAGGCATGGCAGGATTTAAATGAAAATTCTTTTTAGGAAATCAATTCATTGAATTGATTATCTTTACCACCGATTTTGTAGAAGAGATTTCAGAAACTGCACCAGGACTCAACTTTGGCAATGTCCTCTATCAGTAACATTCATAGATTTAAGTGATTAAATTATGATGAATGGATTCAATGCTCATGAGTGTTTACTAGGGTTCAAAGTATCCAAAAGAAATTGTCACTGCACTTATCTTCCTGCTGTTGATCAGCGCAATCACATTGGTAAAAAGGCACCAACCTTTCTTCTGGGCCACACAACTGTCCATCAAGTAGACGATCATTTTAACGCTTTCATGAAGAATGAGATCATTTTTGTCACACAACCTTTCGTCACACGATGACCAGAGCACCAAGCAGTTTTTCCTCTTTTTATTGGATATACTTTGAGCTTTTCTTTGATCCCGGACAACTGTGAAGGTGACATGGACAAACACAATTCTTTTCCTGAAGATGACTGACTGACATATGATCAGGCATACAGGGAATATTATGATCTTCTGCGAGTCAACACTGCACACAACGGTTGGTGCGGTTCTCATTGTTTTTGATGTCTGCTTTGTAGTGAATAATGGCATCTGTCAAAATGAGATTTCCATGATTTGCACACAATGCAGTCAGAGTCAGTTGACACGAGAGTTATGCCATGGTTAGATGGTTTTGACGCTTGTATTCTTGACCAGTAGTGTACTTCTAATCTCCAAGTTGGGCAAAACTAATGTTCATGTTGGCTACCTCTTTTAGATAAGTCTTGTAGTTGTAAGTTGTGTCTGGGTATTTTTATTATTATCTTTTAACATATCACATACTGTTAACTCGCTTGGAAGATATAGGCATTTTGAAGTGTGTTCTCGCCTGTAGTAGCTAATGCTTGGATTGTATACGAAAAAATGGTTTCAGATAGGGTCTCTATAAAATCTGTATCTCAAAGCTAGACAAGCGAAAGTCCAAAAATGGCAATTTTCAGGTTATCATTGCTTTGTAGTAATCTTATCCCATATGGATATATGAAAATATTACTAAATAAAAATTCCTTCACAGTCTGGTCAGCTAGCTGCGTTAAAAGAGCATGAGTTCTATCATTAGCATTGATCAGACAAGCGTTTTTGCTCTCTCCTGAAACGCAATAATAATGGACATACATTAGTCTGGCTCTGAAGTACAGAATTAAGTTTCGAGTGCGGTAATGATGTCAGCGCAAAGGAGCGATCAAGTCATAGCCAGCAGTCTTGATAGTAGTTGATATTATCTGGTCAGCTAGCCACCTTGTCTAGTGGTCAGAGGAGTCTGACGGGGAAGGGGAAGCCTCGAGTTTGAATTCTGGCTCCAGCATAGATGTACCTTCCCTCTTTCCTGTCCTTGTCCTTTCTTTGTGGGAATGAGTGTGTTGTCAATGGTTGCCTGCCCTATAAATGGGCTTTGTGTTGAGCTGAAATCAGACTTCCACCTTAATGGTGCTCATAAAAAAGGAAGTTGTACTTATTCTGCCTTAAATCAGGTAGATGTGTCTACTCGGGCTTGGGTGCCACAAGTGGTTTCAGTAACAACAATATTACCTGGTCATTCTTAAGGTGGAACCCATAGGTGCCCAGAAAGTAAACTTCGCAGACAGGATAGGTTCCGGTACATATTTCAAGCAATTACTTTAAAGTAAACCCCTGTTGCAGTGTTTAAGTTCTCTTTCTTTTCACAGATCTTTTTAAAAATTTTTTTGAAAGACTCAATAATTTAAAAATGTTCTATCTTTCCTCAAGAGAAATCATGCTGTGGCAGTATAGCTTGCAAGCAGTGGCGGATCGTGCTTTAATTTATTGGGTGGGCCTGCAATTTTACGTTTTCCCAGCATAATGCTTACACAGATAAAATGGGGGAAACAACAGTTAGTAAACTATATAATGCTGAGTGACCGTAACATAATATTTATCTACTTCATTGATTTTAAGGGGAGACCTTTTTTTTGAACATCCTTGGTCCTGGATATAAACGTAACTAATAAGGCTATAAATTTAGAGCTTTAGAATACTTATCACTTCTCCAAGCATTTATAATGTGACACCCACCAAGATGACAAAGTTCATAGAGCTCATACAATACTTACAACCCTTTTTAATATATTAGCACAACATTGTGACAAATGAGATTAAATGCAAACTAATACTAAGAAAATTGCAGACGCCCCGCAAGTCAAAAATAAAGTCTTCACAGAAAAATTTGGAGAATAAGAATCTCTAGTTCCAAAACGCAAATCCATATAAATAATAAAAAATAATAAAAAAACAGAGAATATATGTGTGTGTGTATGTTCCTCATACAAATCTGCAGTTTACGTCGGATATGGACTAAATTTGGCAGAGATATACTTGGGCACCAGGGAAGGGTCGTAGGGGGGGGGGGGGGGTAAACGCCAAAAAAGTACCGATCCGTTCAAATTTCAATTTAATGACTCAAAAGCGATTCAAAATAGCTCTTTCTACCCAAAATAATTATCGAATCTTCTTGATTTTGGTCTCATTTTAAAGCTTGCGAAAAATATCCTTCAGGGGGATTTCCTTCTGAAGGTTTTGAAAACTCTGAACCGCTACCTTCACCCACTAAAAAGATACGGGCGTTTTTAAGTTGGTAAAAATCAATTTTAAATTGGATTTATTAATATTATTTGCACGAACGTGAAAGAAATTAAATAGCGTGAAATAAATTATTGAGAGCAAAAAGGTGTTCCCATTTTGTTCTTGAACATAAACAAATAAAATTCTTTCTTTTGTTTTTAGGTTTTTCCTAAAAACAAAGCGGGGATGAAAACTTTTTTGGCGATTGATTCAATTTTCGTATTGAGCAAAATGTCGACTTTAATCTAATCGGGACTTTTATAGACACACGTTACTTGATATAAATTTTATTCTCAAGGTATACCGGGCAGAGCCGTGCCACGCAGTTAGTAAATAAATAATATATGCATGCATTGTATTACAAATAGGTGAGGGGGGATGAAACTGGCAATCTCTATGCCTGTTATTAAAGTGTTGAAAATGAAAATAACAAAAAGAGAGGAAATGTAATAACAATCAATAAAAAAAAAAGAGCGCAGAACGAAAAGAAGTGAGAGTTTGCTCCCTAACATAGGGGCCAGACTATCGATGGGCCAGACATTCTTTGCCGCTGTACAGGAGATATTTTCCTCTCCACCGCTTTGGTTGGGGACAAAGGGAAATCTTGGGCACGATTGAAAAGTGCCCTCTTGGCAGAAATTACGAGGGGTGTGATCATTGACCGCTCTTCTTAATCCAGCCATTGCGATTGGCTAAAAGTGGAGGTGTGGCGAGGGCCTAGCGCTTGCAGGCCCATGGAGCTTGCAGTTCGTTCTCAAAGCTGTGAGAAGCGCTAAAATTGATGGAATTTGAAAACTTTCTTGTGTTGTATTAGCGAAGAGTAGAGGAAGGGGGGGATGGGGCTGAAGGTTTAAAATATGTTTTGTTCCCTATGTTTTTTTTTGAACTGAAATACAAAACGATACATTTTAATCATGTTTTTTTTCTTCCAATTTTGCACCCGGCCCATACTGAGCCGGCATACTGAGCTTGCCACTGCTTGCAAGTATTTGAATCACAAATTCTTCTTAGTTGTACTTTTGTTGCATATCGAGCAATGCATTGAATCTGCTTTCTACACTATGTTTTTGTCGACTGTTTCAGATGAGGGGCCGCATAATTTGTCTCTACAAGAAGAACTTCAGCGTTATGCATGGAATTTAGAGTAGAGGATGGATTGGACAACTGCTGTTGTTTTGAAACACCTGACAAGTTGCCAATAAGGCGAATATTTTGATTGCTTACGGCATTTTCAAAAACTTTTTTCTCTTCTTGAGTGACTTGACAACAGGAAGATTCTTCTGCCATTTTTAAAATAACTAGAAATCCCTTAATATTTTGCACTTTACAACCAAAAAATAAATTCTTTTGAGAAACTAGGCAATTAAAATGTTTGGTGCTAAGGCCTTTCACCAAACTACTAGAAGTGTAGCAGCTTAGTATCAAATTGTGAAAAACATTGTCTGCCAGTTGAAAATAACTTTACTTTAAAGAAAAAACAGAACAAACTGAATAAAATCATTCCATTGCTACATTTTTAACTGGCCTCTGCCAAGTTTTCCTTGTGTTTCCTTGAAATTGAAAATTATCCTCTGCTAGTTAAAAAACAAAAAAAAAAAAAAAAAAAAAAAAAAAAAAAAAAAAAAAACCGAACAAGGTTGAAAAAAATTTTCTTACTTCTATACTTTTGTTTGTCCACTGCTATGTTTTACTTGTGTTTTCTCGTATGTTATCTTTTAGAACTATACATCAGACTAAAATAATTTTGTTTCATTGTTTTTAAAACATGGAAAAGAAAAAAATAAATGAAGATTTGACAAAAATATGTTAGAGGTCTGTAAAATACCCATACTTTTTATTCAAAGTTATTTGAAATAAAGTATGCTCATTTTTCCTAAATAATGATTTTAAGTATCTCTTGTGCTCAGGAGCGCGCCAAAGTTAAATAATTTGAAGCGGGGAGGGGGGAATTCCCAATTTACTGAATGACTTCCCAATTTTATGGAATGACAAAATTGTTTGACTAAGTGCTAATGAAAATAAGCATCATACATATGCATACACTCAAATAAGACTTAAAATTTCACAAAAGTTTTTAATAAAAACTGATTTTCAATAATTATTAACTTAATTATTCATAATCTTATCTCGTCAATCAGGCTGTGATATTCTCAGATATTTTTTAAAAACTACACAATTATTTTTGCATTTAGCAGCGCATAGCTCTGCTTAATTAATCTGAATTATTTTAAAACTGTTTATACAGAATTTTTTGGCAACTAAACAAAAACATACGTGCCAATGACGCATAACTTTGGTGTCCTAATTTCAAACCTTGCTTAGGAGAGTGCATTGCAAAATTCATGGCAGTAAGCATGACAGATTGATCTACAAGCAGTGCAAGAAGCTACATACAAAAACACTTCTTCCCACAATATGTAGAGACAGTTTAGAGACACATTGACTATGCTCAATTATAGCTAGTTCATACATACATACATATATTCATAAATTTAAATATACATATGTACACACACACATTGATATAAATAATCAGAAATGAACAATGCTAAGAAAAATAACATTTTTGATAGATTAGAACACTTTTGCTAATTCTGTTACATTGCATTAGATTAATAAATAACAACTTTATACACAATATGACATACAAAAAAAAAAAAAAAATTAAAACGTCTTGCTTACACTAAATGAGTATTAGTGTGTATGAAATGCATTTTACAAATGTAAAAATATACATTGCTTTAATCACAGACATTGATAAGTTAGATAAGAATTACAGTTTTGATTTCTCCGGAATATTAAAATGTGGTGAAGGAATATGAATCCATGAAGGCACTAATGGATATAAACCCAGGCTATTCTTGAAAGCAACAACATTTTCTATTTTGACAGGAGGCTATAAATAAATTATAAAATAGTTTCAATTTTTCAAAAAAAAAAAAAAAAAAAAAAAAATCCGCACAATACATCTCTTGAGATGTTCATAAGTAATATAAAAAATATAGTTACCGTAAAATCCCGAAAGTAACCCCCCCATCGATTATAACCCCCCTCCCCTTTTTTGGAAAAAAGTGAAATTTCTCTTATCCTGAATATACTGTATAAAAAATCT
The DNA here is from genome assembly GCA_038373865.1 of Uloborus plumipes. Lineage (NCBI taxonomy): Eukaryota > Metazoa > Arthropoda > Arachnida > Araneae > Uloboridae > Uloborus > Uloborus plumipes. The sequence continues at coordinate 122,028 of JAXGGA010000569.1, forward strand.
CGATTATAACCCCCCCCCACCTGAAATGTATCAGTTTAGTTTTGAAAATAGGGGGGGTTATTTTCAGGATTTTACAGTATATTTAACTTATTACATTATATATATATATATATTAGGTATTTATGTATGAAGTCTGTCTTCGGGCGTGCACGAAGTTAGTGTAAATAACAACAACGATTTGAAAAAGACTTAAAATAACATTATAAATGCAAAATTGCAAAAACGACAAAATTTCAGAAACAACTAAAAGTTTAACTGGGTAAGATACTGTTCTGAAATTCTGTCGTTTTTGCAATTTTGCATTTATAACATTATTTTAAGTCTTTTTCAAATCGTTGTTGTTATTTGCACTAATTTCATGCACGCCCAAGTGCGGACTTCATACATAAATACCTAATATTTAGAATACATTTAATGCTCTAGCAGCAATTATGCGCTGATTGAATGCAGAACATCTTATTTTCACATTTTACCTATATATATATATATATATATATATGAAGGGCCAGGGGAAAGAAAGATGAAAGTGACCATAAAGCGATTTCGAGAAAAACGAAGAACAAAGTTTGATTTCTCGTAGCTCCTTATGTAGTTTTTCGAGTTTTCATGCACATTTCGGTCGCTTCTCATCTGTTTTCTCCCTTGTTGTTCTACCAGATGAAACTAGTCCTTCATAGCCCCTAGATAGCACTAATATCTCAAAATTGACGAAAAAGTGACTTTCATCTTTTTTCCCCCTGGCCCTTCATATATATATATATATATATATATATATATATATATATATGGTGGAACTCCAATTTTACATATGTGTATTCACATGTTGTATGTTGTTCATTTTGTATATTATCCAAGGCAAACCTGATATTGTTAAAAGATTCTGGATTTTATGTTACTTTTTCAGAAAGTCCGCATTCTATGTTTGTTTTACAAACAAATCAAAATCAGTTTTCATCTATGAGACTTAAACTTATTTTAGAACTCTCATTTTTTAAAAGATAATTATTTTCGTAGCTGTTCAAGGACAAAATCATGTTTAACTTCATCCACCTCAGACTTTGTAGTGCCTTTGGAAAAAAATCAGGAGACAGCATTACAAAAAATCAGGATACTGTTATTATTCTTTAATGAGTATAGTGTGTTGTAATCAGACTTTGCATTACTTTCATACATCTATGAAAGGTCTTAGCAGCATTATTAAATTAAATCATATTAGTAAAAATAAGCAATGATTCAACAAAATAAAATAATACTTTTAACATAATCGAACTAACCCCACTCCCTTCAAATAAATAAAAGCCAGCAAAATATGAGAGAGTACAGGCAAAAAAAGATTTTAAACTTTCCATAGAACTAAAGAATTGACTGTACCTTACTCAGGGGCACCCTGATGGAAGTTCATTGTGACCTACCAAAACATTGTCGTTTTCTACAAATTTTATTTGACAATTGGCCTGGGCCATTTAAAAAAGAAAGGTAAAAAAGGAATCTTAAGAAATTCATTTCTGCTGACAGCTAATAAACAAGATCTAATTTTTGTAAATGTGTTCTGCTTTTCTTAAGTCTTTCTTGTTGTTTTCAGTTTCAATTCTCTTGCAATAAAAAAGTTCAATTTCATATTGTGGATGTTTTAATTTTTGTTCCTAACCTAACCATTATTATTGTAGGTACCTATTTCTTTTGACTGTATTTTTTTTTTCAAATAGCTACCTAGAATAGAGCACCATGGCAAAATAATAAATTCGTAACAGCGCCCCAGGCTGAAAAAGATTGGGAACCCCCAATATACTTTAGCTGTGCTACAATGTGAATGGTGCTCTACTGATGTTTGTGCCTCTAAAGACTTCAAGGCAACTGTGTGATAAACATTCATTGCAAGTAGCATAATTTTTTGAAAAGAAGGGGGGGGGGAGGTAGGCCCATTTTCTAGCTAATTTGGCAACAGGTCTTACTTGTCAAGACTTTCCCTCACATCTACATTTTTAATCTAAAGATTTCCTAGCGGATTTCTTTCTAAATGAAATTCCTGAACACAGTGACAACTAATAAAACAATAGTGTCAAATTTAAAGTGACCACAGGCTTATGACTAAAAATTTAAATTTTCAGGTTGAGTAATAAGAGAGAATTATAATGGATAAAAATAGTCAAGTGAGGATTGAAACCTAGAGAAAAAAAACCAAAAGGTCATACTGACTGAGAAAGAGGCGGAACTAGGGAAATTTAAAATTCTGAAGTACATTTCAAGAACTTTAATCCAAAAAATAAATAAATAAAATAAACTGAATGATTTTTTTCTCTAATTATTCCTTTTAAATCACTGATTTAAATCCTTGGCATCCTTCTTCATGCCCTATATTGTTAATAATAAAAACTATTTACAAGAAATAAGTAGGTAGATAAAATATGCACTAAATTACTTTTTTAACAGATAAATCAAATAGATAATCAAGTTGCTTCAAGGCACTTGAGTTACATTTTTTTTATAAAAGTACCATTTTTTAAGTGTTCCATTTAGCAATTAGGTAAATGGTTTAGTGTTCTACTTGTTTAATACAAATTAATTGAAGATTCTCTGTATCTATTTTAGTTAAATTCAAAAATAACCTGGAACAAAAAGTATATTTACAGTTTGAATGCAGTAGTTGAATGATATAAATAAAAATATAAACTACATAAAAAAAGTTAAAAACTCATATCTAGAAAACAAAGTCTTAAAGACAGATCAGTTTATCAGCAAATTTTATCCTTTTGTATATTGATTAGGAGAACAAAATAATTTTACTGTATGGAGTGATATAACTGGTTAAGAGTTTAAAAGACTAGTTTTGTTCAAGACTGGAAAATATTGAAGTTGACCATCAGCAGGCGGAATTCCAGTAGAAATCCGAAAATGTTTAAAAATTACGTTGAATTTAAGAAAAAAGGATTTTCCATTGAAAGATTAGCAACACATGGGAAACAAAATGAGCTACTAATTATAAGTAGGCAACATTTCATCAGTGTAAAGATAGAGTGTCGTACCATTAAGGTTTGATACAATTTAAGTATTTAGAACAAACCAAATAAGAAAATTGGAATGAAAGATACAAAATAGATAGAAATTCTAAAAGACTTTTTCATAATGCTTCTGTAAGGAAATCTTAAATATTCAAGCATGTGTATGGATAGAGGAGAGTTGGAACTAAGTTCATACTAGCATTCTAAATATTTTCTAGAGTATTTTAAACATTTAGTCGACATTAACAAGATGAAATCAAACAAAACATTTAGGGATCTAGCATTTACTAGGGAGAAAGCTCTATCGGATTAGGATTAAATCAATAAAGACTCCAGAACATGATATTTAACTGAATTTTGTAGAAACATAAGCAGAGAAATTAGATGTTATATTTAATATTTTCAATGCTTCTCATAATATAGACATTGCACTACTAGACAGAAATATGGCTAATATATTCTGAAAATTGATAATAAATTAGAAAGTTTGGCACATGTAGGGAAATAATGTGCAACAAATTATTCCAGATTTCATGCTGATTATACAAAAGCTAAACCAAAGCAAGAATAAATTGAGAAACCAATAGCATTCAAGATTGCTCTCATATGTAAGAGTCCCAGGCACGATTAAAATGAATTAACTTAATTACTCAGTATTTGGTGATCTATGAAAAATATTTTAAATTAATTAAAATATAGAAGTATTTCTCATTAGAAGCTTTATGACAAATATTTTCAAGAGAATGTTCTTTGTATTTTTCTTGTCATATTAATTACCTGTTCCAGTCATAGCTAAGAAACAAATAAAACTAACTGATGATTGTCGAATCATTTTTCTTCAACATTTAGTTTTTATAACATTTTGTCGCACAAGACTCAGCAAATTTTCATCTACAAGTTCTATAAATTCATAAGAAATTGAGGATAATAATAAAATTAAAATTCTCAATCTAGAATGAATCAAGAAGGAAAGAGTAGTTTCACAAGAACGAACGTTTTAGGCATTGAATATTCGATTGATCAGGAAGTAATAATAAAAAAATCAAAATGTAGATAAACAAATTTCTTTTTATAAGCTTACATTAGGTTGATAACATAGAGCAACTTTTTTCAAAACATGCTCTTTTAGCTTCTTTCAATTTAAGAAAATAGATATTTATTTTCAAATTTCGCAATATTTAAGAAAATAGATATTTATTTTCAAATTTCGCAATATTTATATCCAGTAGCACTAAATATATTTTTTAAGTTCATAAATTAATTAAATTAAAAATGAAATACATGTTAAAGGGGTATTTACTCGAAATGCTGGAGGTGGCGGTATTAAGCCATTATCAGTTGACACTTCTTCTGGCATACAAGGATACACAACTTCCTCCACAACATCATTTGCATGTTTGGAAACAGATGAAATTACATGAACAGAAAGTTTCTTCCTTCGAGGAGCATCATAAGCAATCATGTCCTTAAAATAAGAAAAGTAAATTCCCACATGCAATAACTTTAAAAGTGAATCTATTGTACTTTATACAGGACAAGAGAATTATCTTTTTTAGACATTTTTTTTTTGATCATTTAATGCAACAAATGAGGAAAGTATAAATGAAGATATAAAGAGATTATCTTAATATATAAAAATTACGTGTCCCTGTGTTTGTGGCCAATGGACTCCTCAGCTACTAAACCGATTTTAACCAAATTTTGCACGCAGTTTCAGTTTGGTCCAACTTAAATGATAGGATAGTTTTTATCTCAATTTAGGACCGCAATATATTTTTTATTGCAAATTATCCATTTAGCTACCAGCTTTTCTGTATTCTTGGCTAAAATTCTTTAAACATACCCGGAATACCACCACAAAATCTGCGGTTAAAAATTGGTTTACACATAGTTCTTCTACGTAATTTAAACTTCCACCGAGATTATGCAATGGTACGCGTCTAGTTATCAAAAAAATCCCCGGGAACATTATTGAGGCAATTTTTTTGACTTGCAAGTTTAAAGATGAAGTAGTTTTGTATCCACGTATCCCAATGACACCGTCAGAATCTTCACTACCCTTCAAAAGGCTACAGTTTCCCATTCGTTTAGCTTTCGCCATGTCCATTAATAAGTCCCAAGGACAAATAATGTCAATTTGCGGTTTAGATTTAGAAAATCCATGTTTTTCCAATGGGCAACTATAGGTCGCTTGCTCCCGTGTTGGAAAACCGTCCAATCTATTTTTGTTTTCAAGAGACAGATTAACAAAGAATATTGTGCACCGATTAGTGTTGAGTTAAACTGAAATTAAAAATGCTTAGAGTTCAAAAAATAACAAATAATATTGGTTAATTATCTACCCTACCTACATTATTAAAAAATAAAATGTTACATTAAAAAATAAAATGTTACAATAGCAATTAGCAAATTTTTAATTAACTCGATTGTTACAAGCTTGAATATAATATTTCTAAGTACTAAGATACTACATTTTTTGTTGATTTTTTGTTTCTAGCAAACTTAGGAAATTTATGTTCGATTGTTTTCATATTTTGAACTCAAATTCATATTTTATATAAAGTTGATCTCTATAACGGTAATACAGTTTTTCGTTTCTATTGAAACATTATACCTTAGCCACAGCAACGCGTGGCCGGGTCAGCTAGTTAATTAAATATAATTATAAGAAGATGAAATTAAGCTTGTGTATGTACTCTAAACAAAAAGCTCAAGCTTTAAAAACATTAAAATAACATTTAAAATGGACAAATAGCAAAGGAAATTAGATACATTCTTCAGAGTTGCAAATAATCATTTTAAATTCAAAGAAATAAGTACCTATGGTTGTGACTTTTTAAAATATAAACTTTAACCATACAAATAACTAGGGCTCAGCCAATAGCAAATTTTGGTGTTTTTTACTGTTGCATTGTTTTCTGGAATTTCAGGCCATGAAATCCTTTGTGCTTCTTAATTCTAAGACTTCCCTAATCATTGTTCGATTTTGAAGTTGGGTTCCAACATATATGTATAATTATATAAATTTAGGCCCGCCATTTCAGGTTCAGGGGAGGTCAATTCCCCCCCCCCCCCCCGTGTCTTTGGGAAATCAATGTATTTACATGTAAGTAGGCGTGGTTTTTGCCAAATTTACATTGTTTATACACCCTTTGCCCCCCCCTCCCCCCAACCCTGGAAAAATTTGAAATGAAGATCCTAGCAATATTTCCTATTAACCCTCCGGCAGTTCGGCAGTTCCAGAATTACATGTTAAATGAACGTGATAAGCCGTCCAGAACCGTCCATGGGTTAAACTAAATAGAATTGCAATCTCACAATGCTTGCTGTTTTCGTGCAAAATTGTTTCAAAAAACCCATAAAACTGATTCAGATCCATTAAATTCAAAATCATAAAAGAAATACAATCTTTTCTACATAAAGCTATCACGCGTAATAAGTAAGATCAGTGGCGTAGCTAGGGGTTGGCAAGGAGTGGCTCTTGCCACAGGCGCAGCAACCAGGGGGGCGGCATTTTGACTGATTTAAAAAAAAAGAGATCAAGTCCAAACAGACTAAAAAATTAAAATTTGAAAGACTCCGAACAGCGCAAACTGTGTCCCCATGCTACAAGACAAATGATACAAAATGTGCAATATTGCTTTGGTAGATTTCGGTTGGATACAAGCTTAAATCTATCTGGCAGGATAAAATTTAGTTATATGGGGTCTGGACTCTGTATAATAGGCCGATCTGAAATCGGTCGGTCCACTTAAAACAGATAGAAACAAACCTTTTCTCTCCGTTTGTTTCCAACCGTTTTTTTCACGATATCACTTGAACTTATCAATTACATAATATACTTCAGAAATAACGTTCTACTATTTTAAAAATCGGCGAGCTTTTGTTGAAAACATTTTGGATACAGATTTTTGGAATGCAATTGTATGATGACAGAAAATAACTTCTCTGTTGGTATTATGTTTTCTGTGGCGAAAACTAGAGAGAGAATAATATGTATTTCTCAGAATGGGGAGGGAAAGGTTTCTAAAAAACGGCTATTGCAAATTTCGCGATTCTAAAAATTTGTACCAAGAATCTACAGAGCCCGATTATTCTGACATTGGACATGGGGCACATTTCTATTTCATGGCCCCCGCCTTGCCTTTTCATATCAGTTACGTGTTACGAGTTAAAAAATTCTTACAATACCAGAATTAAATAAAAGTTTTGTGCAAAGATCAAACTTTAAAATTATAATAATAATGCTATCAAATTATTAAGACAAAAATATGCGTCGACATACACAGTAAGCTTTTAGCATTAATAGTAAAACATACAGTAGGCATTTAGTATTTAGAAGACGTTGGATAAAGTAATGAGATTTTGGGCTCCGCTGAAATCTAAGAGGAGGGGCCTGTGCTCTCCTTGCCCCTGCGGTAATCAGGCTCTGAGAATCTACATTAAATAAAGATTCCGAAAATGAGTAACCCAAGTACAGCGGCGCTCGGTTTTGAACGAGTAACGTTTTCAAACGCTGTTTGTGTTTCGATGGCTCAGTATAGAAGGTTCGAAAGTTCAAAAAAAAAAAAAAAATTGATAAATAAATCTTTTTTTAGTGAGTTTTGATTTCTTATTTTGGAAATTTTTCTAATTTATATTTACTTTAATGAAGGGCTCTCACTTTTAAACTGTATATAGCTCTTCTTTGTTCTTTATACTCATTACCGTTTTAGTATTATTGGGAGGGATTGAGCTTGATTAGTAATCAGGCCAGTGCAATATGTTTTGTGCTCTTTCTATTGTCAAAATAAATAAATATAGCTATTGTTTCTATGCACATGAAAACGCCAAGTGAATGTTGAGGGAAGATGCATGTACTCTACGATACTTCAGTGGGGCGAGCCACTTTTTTAAAACGGTACACAAATATACGTGCTAATCAGTTTTTTTTAAAAATCATTCTCAGTTCGAGCACAGCCGTTGTAGTACTCGCTAATACCATCTCTATTGTTGTCCTGTGTTTGTATGCGCTGTATTTAAAATTTCAAAAAAAATCAAGAAAATACATCTGGTACTTTAAAGCCACGGAGGGAACAATTGCCCCTCTCCTAATTCCCTTCATAGATAATATTAGTATTAAATAACGGCAGGTCTCTGCTACATTTTAAATACTTAAAATAAAAAGTATTTATTCATAAAAAAATCGGAGACCTAAAATAGCGAACTTTTACTTCGCCTGTATGCAAGGAGTCGTATTTATTAAGCCAATTTCAGTTTAATTATGCTTTTTATATTATCTTTGATTTCCTAAGCACAATAGAATCAATGCTTTGATTTTTATTTAAAATGCAAATTATGTTTATTTTATACATTTTTCTAGTGTTTTAAAACAAATTCTATTTTAAATAAAAGCTGTCGTGTGGAAAAAAACACACTATGTTCAATAACGAATTGTAAGAATTATTTGTTTTTTGAATTTATGTGAAAAGATGGGGAAAGGTAGGAACGCCCGGAACTAAAATTGTTGGCGAGACAAAAATTCTAAAATTGAGCAAATAACTTGTCAAAAATAAAACTTGAATTTTTCCCAATAAAACGAACAAGCAGACATATCATGCACACATAACATGAGGGGAATACTGAGCACCATTAAAAATGCTAAAAAAAAACAAAAAGAAAAAAAAAAGGTTGCAACATTGTCTGCAAATTTTTCGAATAAATAAATCAAAATTTTTGGAGTAAGGACATTTTAGGAATTCAAAATGACTTCCCATCAGAGCGACCTCTAAGGAGCGGGGGGCGCAATTTTTCAAGTTCGCCACGGGCGATGGGCCCTCTAGCTACGCTACTGAGTAAGATTTAAATTTTTTTTTTCGTTTCAAAATTTATACTCTTGATTAGAATTGACTATTGCAAGAACTCCAGCACAATTTAATTTGACAGTACCTTAAAGTAGTTATACAACTCTTCTTTTGTAATGGATGATAAACACTCCACTTCAATATTATCTGCAGGAAGAAAAGATTGTGAAAAAAAAATTCTACATGTAAATAAATCATTAACACCAATCATCAATCATGGAACATACCTCTATCAAAATTATATTGCCTTGAAGCAATTTCCAGCCAGTACTTAGCAGTTTGTACAGCCAACTTTTTGGGCTTTTCCAAACGTATAGTGGATAGAGATAAAATGTGATTTTGGAACTCTTCATCGCTCATTTCCTGAACATATTTCTGAAAAATAAGTTAAGTTGTGGTGAATGAGTGTTGAATCAAAAATAAAATTAATAGTACAGTTACAAGTTATATTTTTTTAAACTTTAATAAAGCCTCTCACATAGGGATGTTCCATACAGTTAAAAATGTTTAAAGTGCACATGCTAACATTGCTAATCTAAATCAGAAGAATTTACTTCAATTATGTCCAAATGCTTTTTCAACTGTTCAATATAATAACTGTATTTAAACAACAGTAAAATAAATAAATATAAAGTCTCTATTGATTAAAAAATGTGACTTGGGCATGTGACATGAGTATTTCTGTCATGTTAATGAAGATGCAACTCTGGACACAGAAAAGTCCAGTGATGCTTGAGGACTAAATATTAAGAATAGGCTAATACCTGTTTGAGAACCAAGCAATGTTGCAAAGGAATAATGTTTCATTAAAAATCTATTTCTGATCCAATGTCAAGAGACCCATTAGTTCTGATTGATAATTTAAAATTTAGCAGGTCCTCTCCCTAAATTCTTCAAACCAATGATTTTTCCAGAAAATTGGTTGTTTCTGCTTTTAAACTGAAGGACTCAATTTGTCCTTTGCTTTCAGAAAAAGGCTGAAATGATTTTAGCAAAAAAGGGAGGAGGATCATACATTCCAGATTAATTATCTAAATATCTTCATACAAACAAGAGACCACTATTAGAAAAAAATAATAATGATGATAATTTCAATTCAATTATTTTTTAAACTATTTATGCACAATTACATTGACAAATTATTAAAGCTGAAAAAAAAAATTACGTTTATTGATAAAAACTTTTTAAAGATGTTCTTTGACTTTTAATTCTTATTTAAATCATGGAAAAAATCCTTAAAAAAAAAAAATCAGTTTTAATTTTAACAAGGTTTATAGTTAAAAATCTAATTGGCAATATTGAGCTTTGTCAGTAAAAACTACAGTCAAATATTAAAAAACATTGACAAATAATGCAAAAAAACAATATTGTTCAAGTAGTAAATGCATATTCGTCATAGAAAAAAAAAAAAAAAAAGAAACAGCCATTCTCAAGAGTACAAAATTAAGAGAAATGTACATGCAGCAAATGGTGAAGATAAATCTATTTTTATGTTTTATCAGCACTAAAGCTGTTATCTATGTTGAAAATTTAATTAATAGCATGTCCAAAATATATTTTATTAGTCATTGGCAACAAAATAACATAATTTTGTTCTTAAAATAGTTTACAAGACTAAGCTGGGTACCCAAATTGGAAACTTGTGGCACATTTAAGGGTTCAAATTATGTATGTTTCAAAAATTTGCAACACAATCTTACTTCAAAATACTGAACAAAAGCTTCAATTCTACCATCCACATAAGAAGGAGATTTGTCAGATTGAACTAGGATTCTGATTCCTTGTGCCCCATTGGAGCGACGTGCGCCACTGCATACAATATATCCTAAGAAAAATATATGCATTTTAATGTAGCAGGTGAAAATGTTTGAAATTTTAGAAAAATCTAAAGAGTTATATTAATATCAAGGTAATCTTATTACCAAGCTGCTCTTGTGTTCGAAGAAAATTAAAACAAGGCTCAGAGAGCAATTCGCACAACAATTCCAAGAGCATGTTTGCTCTGGTCTCTTGAATTCCACACTGATAATAAGTCTCCACAGAAGAACAGCTATGAACATCATTAATAACTTCATAAACATAATGGCAACCTAAAGGAAGTGAAGAAATAGTGATTACCAAATTTTTCATTACTTAGCACTAGTAATTTATTTAAATGTACATAGAAAGTAACGATTAAAATTGCTCAGCAAGTTCATGTTTCATACACTTAACATAAAAAAGTTCAAGCATTTTTCAAGGCTGTTAAGGCCTTATTTAATCAGTTTCAAGTACTTTAGGTTAATTAAAATCATAAGAGAACAATGTAGGTTTTTTAGTGAGTGATTTTTACGTAATATTAGGTAGAAAAAGTTTAAGTCTGAGCTAATATTTAGAAAAGTGCCAATTTGAGTCCCAAGTGAATTTTCATTAGTATTTCATAACTAGTTAAAAAAATAATTTTCCCCAGAAAGAAGATAAGGTTTTGCTTTCATTTCATCTAATAACATCAGAAAAAAAAAATTCTTCAGAAAATATTTGTTTTATACTTTAAAAATCAGGTTGGTAACGTGTCCCCGGTAGCAAACCTTAGCATGCAAACAGCTTAAGCTCACTTTCTAACTACCCAAAAAAACGCACTTGCACAGAAAACGATTCTATTTTTACCCCTTTGTTAATATTTTACTTCATTTTTGTTTTAATCAATTTCTGATTTTCGTAATTAAAAATTTGCATTTCTGCATCTAAAATGGCAAGTAAGATTTTTTAAAGTGATTTTATAAAATGTGTGTCATTTAAGTCATCAGATCGGTAACCTGAGCTAAAATGCGCAGTTTTTATTATCCTAAAAGTTATTTTATATATAAATATAGTCCTTTACTACAAGTGAAAAAACCGGACTAACTCTCACGTTTCAGAATTATTAAAAAGCAAAAATCATAGGTTTTAGCCACATATTGAATATTTTTGTTCTTAAAAAATGAAAAGCAATGAGTTTTAGTACAATTGCTTCATTTGTGGTTTGTATGACCTGACAATAGAAGTTAGTAAAATAAAAAAAATTGACACTGCAGAAATTAAGTTAATTAATTATTATTATTTTATTTGTTTATTTTTTTGGAGCTTCAATTTCTCATAACTTCGCTAAATAACTAAATAATAACTAGCATGCTAAATTTGAATTTCTGATCAAGAAATTAAATTTCCTGCAACTAATTAAAGAAAAGCAAGCAGCAGATTTGTGTGTTGAAAAAGTTGAAGTTGTGTGTTTTTTCAAAACAAAACAAATGTTTTATTAGCTTGGATTTGGTAATCTCATAATTTATTTTATCTAAAACCCTTATCACTCATTTTTATTTCCAAGAAATTATTTTTTATAATGAAATTTGATTTTTTAGCTAATATATATATATATTAAGATAATTATCTTAATTCTATGTCAAAACTGCAAGGAAATGATATCATTTTTAGAGATGTTAATGAAGACTGAAAGCATAAACTCAGATATGTAGCTCATATTAACATCAGATCTGTAACGGCTTAAAAGTGAGTAATCTAAGGAGGGGGTAAATAACTTCCTTGACCTCCCCCTTTTATTTTCTTGCATTTAGACCCAATTTTGACTTAGAATCCAATATTAATTTTTTTTCATCAAAAAATTTTTTAATCAGAAACTCCAACTTCAAATTGGCACTTTTCAAAATATTGGCTCGTCTACAGAAACAGCCAATCTGATCGTTGGCTGTTTCTGTTGATTCTGATAAAATGTTTAAGAAATTATTGTATTTGTAATTAGAAATAACTCAATAAATACAGAATTGAAAACACCCAAATATAGGTAACTATATTGATTTTTCAAAGAAAGGGGGATAATCGACCTGTCCTGAACACTCACATCTAACTAATTGACAGATCTGGTATAGCATATACATTTGGTCTCATACAACTAGCTAAAAAATACTACCCCAGTTCAATATGAAACTTCATAAGATGTTTTCAACAGGAAGAGATATTACAAGAAAATTCTTCTGACAATTATCAAAAGTTTGAGCAGTTTACGTGATGAATGTACAAAGCATTAGCTTTGTTAATTAGAAATTCATACACCATATTTTCGGGAATAAGGGTAGCACCCGGTGTAAGCGATGCAACGCAATTAAACTTAAAAGCACAATTAATAGAAAAAAAAGCTGGAATTAAATGTAAATAAAAGAACTATTTTTAATTAATGTAACTATGTATAATTTACTACCATATTTTCAGGCATGAATTCCAGAGAAAACCAAAGAGTATGATATTGACACCTACCACCTTTTTATTGACTTCAAAGCTGCCTATGACAGTGTTAACTGTGAAAAACTTTTGGAAGCTATGTGGGAGTTAAAAACCAAAGAAACTTGTCAGTTTAACAAGACTGACTCTGAAAAGTGTTTCTTGTTAAATTAAAATTTTGTCAAGTCTCTCAGAGCCCTTCTTTACTGAAAGTGGTCTTCGACAAGGAGACTTCTTGTCTACTGTTTAACATAGCTTTAGAAAAGCTCATTAGAGATTTTGTTTAAACACAAGCGGAACTATTATAAAAAGAACTATCCAACTTTTCGCTTTTGCAGATGACATCAATACCATTGGAAGATCAAAAAGCTCTGTTATTAATGCTTTTGGAAGATCAAAACGCTCTGTTATTAATGCTTTTGGAAGATCAAAAAGCTGTTATTAATGCTTTTGTAGCGCTTGAGAGAGAAGCAAAGGAGATGGGACTTGTTATTAACGAGAAAAAAAAATTAATCTTGACTAATAAATCTCCTGATTTGTCTTCTTTGAAAGATAGGTAACTACACTTTTGAAACTGTAAAACAGTGTACATACTTGGGTACTCTGATCTCATGTAGCAACGATCTGAAATTGGGAAAAAATAATAGAATCTTTTTGGCTAATAACAGTTTTTTTTTGGCCTCAGAAGCCAATTCATTTCTGTTTATTTTCCTAAACACCAAGTTGAGCCTCTATAAAACTTTAATCAGGCCTATTATTATGCATGGAAGCGAATGCAGGACCCTCAATAAAGTAGATGAAAAGTTGCTAATTTTTGAAAGAAAAATCCTAAGAAAAATTTTTGAACCTACTCAAGAGAACAAGAGATGGAATATCCTGTACAACCATGAAATTTACAGAATGTATGACAAATTTGAGGGGACCAATATTGTGAGAGTAATAAAAGCTTCACATATTATGTGGCTAGGCCATTTCTATACATATGCGGATGCTGTCCCCACCAAAAAGTGACTTTTTTAAAAATTGAAGGGATTAGACGTCAAGGACGGCCACCCATTCGATGGTTCGATGATGTCGAGAAAGACCTAAAATTAATGGGAATCAACCAATGGAGGGCTATTGCGACTAATAGGATCAACTGGAGGAACGTCAGCAAGTCGGTCTTGGCCTGTAAAAGGCTGTTGTGCTTTTGATGATGATGATTTTCAGGTAGATAAGCTGTATTTAAAAGCTGAATTTTAACTCCTGCAGCTTATAAGTCAGGGAGACTTATACAATGCAAAAGCTTTTTTTAAGTGCATGTTATGTTTATATATTTTTGAAAATAAAGCCAATTAGAGTCAGACCTCGAAAGCTACAACTACAACACTCTTGAACAGTTCTATTTTGAAAAGGGTGACAGCATTTCTGCTTATTACAATGTTATTTTATTTTCCTAGATCTGATATGGAAGGGGAATAAATTAAGAAAAAAAAAACATCAACACTAACCAACACATCTAATAAAAGAATCCATCGAAAAGCAAAAAAAAAAAAAAATGAAACAGTAACCCAGGTAGCACAAATAACCTTTAAACGTTTTATAAACGTTTTTAAGCGGTTGTTACAACGTTAATAACCATTTTACAACCTTTAAAAAACGAAGTGTGCTACTTGGGTAATCTGCAAGAAAAAAGGAAGTACTTTGCTTGGCAACTCCTCCGTGAAACACCTGCAATCGCGGACTTACCTCCCCATCCCTCTCTTGCTTAGCTTGATGCCTAAGGTCGAAGGTTTTGCAAGATGTAAAGAAACAAAGTGGTGCCTCCTATTGGCGGCATTTTCAACTTTTCCTTTTTTTACTTGGAATTTCTTTTTTAACATGGAAAAAAAAAATTGAATCTGCAGTTATTTTAATTAACTTTTTTTATTGTATGCACCACAGCTCTTATTTCCGAGACTACGGTACTTAATGTTGCCTATATATTAAAATCACTGAAGATCATTCACTTCACATGATGTATAAAGAGATTAATCAAAGGAAATAATCATTACAGCTATTTAGAAAAACATGAAAAAACTGAATTATCACTTAAAAGCAGAAATAGGTTATAAAAATATTTCAAAATACACATTGACAAAAAAGTAAATAAATAAAATAAATAACAAATAAATTAAAATTAAAATAAAAGATGAAATAAATAGAATTTGTCTTGAATCAATACTAACCATCAGAGAGCTGAACTTCTCGGTCACGAGACAATTGACTTGGCATCAAAGGTTTTGTATTCATATTTTTCTCTAATGCTGACTCCACTATATTCATAAGACTTAAAGCTTTCTGAAAATTAAGAAAGGAAAGCGCATGTACACTTATATCTGCAGTCAAACTGTCAACTTTTGATATTCCACCGTGAAAAGGAAAGTAAAAGTTAGACCAGTACGAAATTTGAATTGAATAAATATTGAGTTTTATGAGAATAGAGTGAAGAAACTAATAGCATTCAACTAGACTATTTAACCAGAAACAAAATATCTTATCATCTGATTTCTTTCTTTCAACATATTTTGTGAACTGTTTTTCACAAACATGCCAGAAATGAGATAAATTAATACATATGAATGTGTTGTATATGAAACTTGATGCACTCACTTCATGTTAAAAATATCTGAAAAACATTTGTCTCATCCACCTTTAACTTTATTAACAAAAATTTAAATTTTATCTATAGGGAAAGATGTTGTACCTTTGACCATATTATTAATTTGAACATCTAGTTCATGGCCTCATTTAGCAACATTTTATGAACTTGTGTGTAATTAGTGCTTTTTCCTTCACTAGAAGGCTTGTGCATCCTACTGTGGATTATTCAAATCAAAGAGCATTCTTGTGAATCATACTTATCTGATTTTTTCATAAAAATTTAAGTAATTTTTTGATGATGTTTTGTCGAATGATATTTAATGTGTCATGCCTTTATTGATAGAAATCATTCAAAGTAGTAGCTATTATACTCTAATAAATATTGTGTAGCTTGTGAAAATGATTAATCTTAATCCTAAGACTGTAGCATTGTAATACTAATGGAACTGGTAGCTACTGCAGTAAACAAATTAGCAATCAACTTTTAAGTAACTGATTATTTTATGTTATAATCACAGTGATTAACGAATGCTGATTCTTATGCTAAAAGAAAAGACTGTTTGATTTCCAGTGTTGATTAATCCAACATTTGGCAGATGAGAACTGAAGATTTGATATAAAATTTGAAATGGGTTTCAAATTCTCAGAATGCCAAAAACAACGCCTTATTAAAATTACTTGTGACACATACCAATTAGCTCTAATACAAAATAATCCTGTGATTCTGAACTACAGCATGCATGAGTATTACAATGTAAGTCTGCAAAAATTTTGAAAAATGGCCCTTAGGCTAAAAAGTTATAAAGACTCCTGTGCTCTAATGACTTAGAAGTAAACTTGCTGCTTCAGGCCATTATGCAGAATCACTGATGTGATCTTTTTTTTTTTTTTTTTTTTTTTTTTTTGGGGAGTCAAAAAGTTTTACTTTGTTTATCTTTCAGAAGCCATTTGCCTTTCACTGCCAAAGGTGCATTATCAAACCTAGCTGAAGTTAGTGGATTTTCAAGATGAGGAAAATCAACAGTGCCCATGTCCTATGATTATGTGGCAAGTAAAAGATCCATCAAATGCTTGTTTGTCATGTAGTGTCTCTCGGCAAAATTAAACTTCCAGTGCAATTTTGCATCAAATCGAGGTCATTTGCCTAGATCTGTTAGGGAAACTGGACTTCAAAATTCTGTGGCAGTTGCCTTAAGCAATAGTGGTGCCACATGAAAGAATGATTGCTGGTCTCAGGCAATGCACTAAATCTTAAAAGTTAGGAGCCAATACGCAGCCTTGTTTGAAATGAGGAACAATAGTTTATGCCATACTGTATATTTAAATTCTCCATCAATTCAGAAGCACTGCTATTGTAAGGCAAGTCCTAACCTGGAGAAAATATAGGATGAAATCTGCTCATTCATTTTCAACAATGAGTAAGAGATATGAGGGGTCAATAAATGCTTTCACTTTTGACTAGAGTCTTAGAATTCGGGAAATTCTTCAGAAAAGCTAAATTTAGGTAAAAAGTTAGGGCTTGATACTGTTTGAAATATATTTTGGACATATTACCTGAAAAAGTGTTTCATTTTTAACTCTCTCCCCTTTTAATTAGTAATGATAATTTTGCCACTACAAGCTCATCTCTTCTTTTCATTATAACACAATCAGTTGGTGGCTACTAAAATCAAAATTTTCCACTTGAAAAAATAGTATATGCTAAAATTTCTCAAACTTTCTTTCCTGAAATCAGGGTCCTAAAATATATCAGAATCAGTAGTTTGTTAATAAACACTTTTTTGGTTGCAAACTTCAGTAATTAAATTACAGAAATTATGAAGTATAAATATAGTACAAATTTTAAGATTTTAAGAAATATGCTTCATTTATGAGCTGCTAAAAGAATTTAAAACAAAAGTGATGCAAAGAATGGCATAGTGTATTTCGAAAGCATCATTTATTTCACAGTCAATTTCATTATTATTATTATTATTATCTTAGTAATTTTTTATCCTTACCCCTTCATTAGTAAAAACATTAAGTCTTCACAAAATGTGCACAATTAACAACGTACAACTTGTTTTCAATTAGCTAAAAAATATATTCTTCACTTTCTATGTTAAACTATTATAATCTTCTAATGATACTATTATAATCTTCTAATGATAAAATTTTGTATAATTTGGAAGAGAAAATCATCCAATATTTTATGGAAAATAACACCTTTTTACCTGCAATTTAACCATTACATATACTGAATTAATTCAGTAAAAAAGCAATGAGTAGACTGATACAATTCTCAACATGTTTTTGAAATCTAATTAGTTAAAAACCTTTAAGAACATGCAATAAATCTGATTCTTTTGGCTTGGCACATCTATTTAGAACGTTTGGTACTAGTTAAAAAGATGGCAGCAGAAGAAAGAGGGAGGGGGGATACAAGAGAGAAAGTGATTGTTTTCTGTGTTTAGGATCAAACAAGTTTAAAATAAGCTTCAATGATGATGTGCATGGATTCAAACTTTATGTGATCATTTTTTGCATTCATAGATGACTATATTCCTTGCCCCTGATGCATATATGAATGTAAACACAAAAAGGCAAGAAAGCCGGATAGGTTGATGGGATTCCCACTGAAATTTCTCAAACTTTATCTTTAAAAACAATATAAACGGGACATTCAAGATGGAGGAAGAAACCAAACACCTTGATTAAACATGGAAATCAGATTTTTCAATTTAGCAAAGCTATTAAATTCATTAAAATAAAGTTAAATGCTGTCATTATTATTAACAATTCATTAATTCTAAATTGGTAAAACTTATTTTTGTTTGTTTCAAACAGGGTTGCATTTGGCTGTTAGCCATTTGCAGACCTAGTGCATCCCCAGAGATTGGCACACATTCTTTCATGTGCTACCACTATTGGCAGAATGCCATTGCCATGAGAATTTTGACATCCGGTTTCCCCACAAGATGGAGGATCCTAGGCTCTATTCAATGCGAAACTACACTTGGAATTTAATTTGGCCAAGAGATACTCCATGCCAAATGCATACTCGAGGGAGCTTTTAAATGCCTCATAAATCATACGACATGGACACAGTTGGTTTTCTGTATCTTGAAAATCCACCAACTGGAGCCAGATTTGATCCTGCACCTTTGGAGCGAGAGGCCAGTGTCTTAACCACTACGCCAAACTTATTTTTGTAAAAAGATCTCTTAAAATAGTAAAATGTAAACTTGTAATAAAACTCAACTGGAGCAATTACTTTTGATGAACCCTAATAAAACTGGAATGAATCTGAGAACTAGTGCCTTTACACATGGATGAACTTCTGTCTTCTACGTTCAAATAAAAAAAAAGCGGGAATGTGGTATTAAAGACCACTATTTTGCTTGCTTTACTGAAATTTAAACAGTTTATTAATTTTTTATGAAACAGTAAGGTTTTTTTTTATAACACTGTTTCAAAGAGCCCATTTCGTAAGCTACTGCAATAGAGCGTTGATCAAAAATTTTACATCATCTTAAATTCCAAACCTATACCTTGGTGAACATAAATTAATGTCATTCTAGATAATAAATAGTACATTACATCATGTGTATAATGCTCCTCAAATTTATGTACTACTTGAACAATGACTGTAGATTCTCAATTAAGACAATACAAATAGAAATTTGCTGATAAGCTTTGAAAAATGCAACATAATACAGTATGCCGATTCCCAAATTAGACATGCTGATACATAAAGTAAGATATGCAGAACTATATTTACTATAGGTATTAAAATACGGGCTTTTTGAGGCGTTTGAATAGCTGTTCATGAGTAAGTGGAAAATTTTTGCCTAAAACTTAGATTGCACAATCTGAAATGGAATTGATTTATTTGAGAAATTTTACAAGTATTCAGTTTTCAACACAGATTGCTGAGATTTTTGACCAAAGTATACCTTTTGAGATAAATTGCCATGACTTAATCCTTCAAAATGAACTCTAGATAACAACTGTGGAATCATTTGTTGCACATCTTCAACTGTTATTTCTGAAAAAAAAAGTTTATATCAGTATTTAGGCACCATTGAGTGTTTATCACATTTTTTCGTTTCTTGCTTATGTAATTCAAACATGGCAGTTCGTTTGCAAACCATAATAGTTATACCAACTAGTTTACTTACACCTATTTAGTAGCCTCCTAGAATCGATTCCCTATCACAATATTATTAAAAATTCAGTGGTATTTACAGATATTTGGTTTGGAACGTTGTCCAAGTTATTTCTTGTCACCCTGTAAATACCCTACTTAATTTCTCATTTGAAAATTCATTTAAATCCTCATCAAGCTTTTCACTTGTTCTACCTTGTCAACAACCCCTATAATTTCGACATTATCAGCAAAAATATTAATGTTCCTACGTCTTTCACTGATATTATTAATGAAAATAATAAACAATAATGGCCCTAAAAATGAAATTTGTAAAACACCATTTTGAACATCAGTTCATTGAGAAAAAATACCCCTAACAACTACTCTTTTTTTTTCTCCCAGTATACTAATTTTAAATCTATTTCATATTTTCCCCTCCTATTCCAACACAAGCAAGTTTGCTTAGCATAGAAACATACCCCACTTTATCGAAACTTTTTTTTTAAGTAAATGTAAACATATATCTATGCCCTTTTTGAAATCTAAAGTTATGGTAACTTTGTCATAGAAGTGAAATAAATTAGTTACAAAAGACCTCCTGTTTCTAAAAATGCTGCCAAAATGACAGCAGACTATTATTATCCAAAGTTCATTATATATAGTTTTAGCACAGTTTCAAAAATTTAAATTCACAGGTTTATCGTTACTTGCCTTCCCTTTTGACCCTTTCTTGCATAATATTTGTCAGCTTCCAGTTTTCTGGCACTGTGGAGTTATACATAGCATTGAAATTTTTTTTAATATTGTCTACTAATTTGTCTGCATGCACAACTAAGATTTTTGGATAGATATTATCAAGTCCTGGAGTCTTAGATGTTTTAATTTGTTTCCAATAATCAATACATTCTCTATAGAAAGAAAACAGAATCCTTAAGCTATACATTAGCTTGCATCTGACTCAAAATAAACTCATGAAATAGTTTCTATTAAAAATACTTAAAAAAAGTTATTAAGAATATCAGCAGCATCCTCATCCTTCTGATTAGGGTCCTATTCTCCTCTGTCAGTGGGCCTGCTTGGCTGACATGATCTTTCCCAGAATTAGGATGGGGAAAACAGCTTAAGATCTCTATCAATGTTATGTGCAAGTACTTGTTGGAATTATCTTTTCATAATCCTTATTAAATGCTTAAAATAAGACCTAGCCTTTACAATACAAGGACCTATCAGCATGACTATTACTCCTGACAAACAAAAAGTGATCTTCTTATGATTAAAATTATCTTTTGACTCCCTAAAGACCCATGGGCCACCATTTTTGCAGAAACTCCTCTTTTCTGAAAAGGAACATAGTTTCTAACTGTGTCTTTTAATTTCGCTTGAACTCTGCCCACTTAAGTGTTACATCATCATTTTCTAAAATCCTGAAGGAAAAAAAAATTGCCTTAGTGCTGCAAAAGCAACATTCCACAAATTGGGCACAAGCCTGAAATTTTTGCCTTTAAACTTCAAAATTAGTTCAGAACCTAAAAGAATTGTGATCGCTAGCTTCAAATATGACCCCTGTATTATCAACCCCTGAACAGAAACTCTGCCATTACAAAAAAAAAAAAAAGATATAAAACTATATCATGCCCAGTACCTTGGGAGCAAACTCGATCTAAGAAACACAGGGTTCATACTCAAATTTGTCGGAAAGCGCAACTGATATAAAAAGCGTAGGCAGGATGACAGACATTTTAGTCAAAACGCGTCTGCTGGTCAAAAGTTATCTTGGGGGGGGGGGGGGGTTAGTAAATAAAATGGGGAATCACTTCCCCAGTTGCAGGTAGCATTTTTCCCTGAACAGCTGACTGCTAAACGAAGACAGCGGTGTCAATTGACCAGAAGCGTAACCCGTTTCAATAGGAACGATTACCGATAGTTTCTGCTCTTCTTAAGAGCAAGAATCTGAGAAACTGTCACGCCTAGTATTATGAGGTGATTCATGACCTCTCAGATTTTCTCCCAAAAATTACCAAATGTTTATTATCTTATTGAAAGACCAAATCCAGAATGTTTTGCTCTAAAGTTGAGTTGTTTATTTTTTATGGACCCCTAAAGTTGAAGGTGCGGCATCAAAAATTAAGCGGATTTTCAAGACATGGAAGTTGCTGTGAGCCAAAACTCTTACCAGGAACTGTTTAACTCCAATTTTCTTTTTGTATATGGAATATAGAAGGTTGAAACTTTACAAAATGAATGTTAAATTTTTGGTAAGTTGTTGCCGTAAGGTCAGTGAAGGCCCTCAAAACAGGGCATTTTTGACGTTTTTTAGCGTTTTTGAGGTCCAAAAAAAGCTTGTACATTTCAGTTAGCGCGGCAAAAATAGTGTCGTTTGAAAGACCAGTGTAAGCACTTTAAAATAATGTATAAATAACCGAGGAAAGTTAAACGTGCTTTTAGTTGCGTAAGGCCGAAATATGAAAAATGTCATATTTTACCGATATTCAAACGGTCATAACTTCCTCTGCCAACAACATATTGAAATATTTTTTTTGCCAATGTCATGCTCTATTCTTTGTCTTAACAGAACAGTTGAGTCCTTTGAGGCGAAATGCGAAAAAAATTTTTTACAAAAAATGCACAGAAAAAAATAAATTTTTTGTAAAAAAATTTTTCACATTTCGCCTCAAAGGACTCAACTGTTCGGTTAAGACAAAGAATAGAGTATGACATTGGCGAAAAAAATATTTCAATATGTTGTTGGCAGAGGAAGTTATGACCGTTTGAATATCGGTAAAATATGACATTTTTCATATTTCGCCCTTACGCAACTAAAAGCACGTTGAACTTAACTCGGTTATTTATACATTATTTTAAAGTGCTTACACTGGTCTTTCAAACGACACTACTTTTGCCGTGCCAACTGAAATGTACAAGCTGTTTTTGGACCTCAAAAACGCTAAAAAACGTCAAAAATGCCCTGTTTTGAGGGCCTTCACTGACCTTACGGCAACAACTTACCACAAATTTAACATTCATTTTGTAAAGTTTCAACCTTCTATATTCCATATACAAAAAGAAAATTGGAGTTAAACAGTACCTGGTAAGAGTTTTGGCTCACTGCAACTTCCATGTCTTGAAAATCCGCTTAATTTTTGATGCCGCACCTTCAACTTTAGGGGTCCATAAAAACTAAACAACTCAACTTTAGAGGAAAAAATTCTGGATTTGGTCTTTCAATAAGATAATAAACATTTGGTAATTTTTTGGAAAAAATCTGAGAGGTCATGAATCACAGGCGTGACACTCTCTCAGATTCTTGCTCTTAAAAACAAAAAGAGCCGAAATGTATATTTTACTGTATTTTTATAACGAAAGTACGTTCATTAGAGTAAAAAACATGCATTTAAGTTAACAGAACAATCTTTTAAAAAACTTCCGCAGCAATATTGCGTATTCAACCTGAAAGTAGTGAACTTTTTGAAAAATAACACCCGAGTTTTATGTAAATAGCGTTTTCCCGGTAGCTAAAATTTTTTTCGAAAAACTTTTTTTTGAACCAATCAACTCAAAATGAGTGAATACACAGGAAAGTGCGTGTACCAAGTCGAAAAAAAAAATTTTATTTTTGTGCCCTACTAACCATGCCATACTCTATTGCAGAATTTTTTCCAGCTTTCTGCGACAAATTTTCTAGAACCAATTTCTTTCCGTAACACTAGACTATTATTCAATAATAAATACATATATGCAACCCTCTTACAGTAACACAAGGTCTCTATAGCAAATGCACCCACAGCTGGATCATAGCATCCTAAGACTGCAGTTTCGCCCTTATTATGGGCTCCTCAGTTAGGAATAGCCAATGATCGAGCCGGAGGCAAAAATTCTCTTATTGTAGCTAAGATAGCCAACAAACTGGTAGATAAAGTGACAATAAGAGAATTTTTGCCTCCAGCTCGATCATTGGCTATTCCTAACTGAGGAGCCCATAATAAGGGCGAAACTGCAGTCTTAGGATGCTATGATCGAGCTGTGGGTGCATTTGCTACAGTTCTGCTTCAGCCCTGGCTTACGGGCGGTAACTCATAGCACACAAAGTCTCTATATTTATAAAAATGTTAACATTAATACTATAGATTCATAGGTTTTGTTTCTAGTGGCTGTTTTATATATTTTTTTTTCTCAGCCTTCTTTTTTCCTCCCAATCACAAAAATCTTTCTGCACACTGTTTCCCTGATTCTGCGACAATGTCGCCATGTCGGCAGCTTTATGCCACAGGGGCCATACATCTCCTTACCTGGATTCTGGTAAGAGTATCAGGTGGCCAGTAATTATTCTCCAAAAGTAGCCACTTGCCTGTTTTACTTTACAACTCTACACAGATCCTTTCAGTATCATTAAGTTCATAACTCAGAACCAGTTCACTACAAGTAAAAATGTCTTTGATACAAATAAAAAGCATTCTAACTGTCTTACCTTAACAAGTTATACAAATTAAAAGGAAATCTAGTGAGATACAAATTTTGAATTATAGAGTAATCAGTAAGAGGGTTTCAAATCTCATCTGAAAACATGCTGTGTCGTAACTTTTGGAGACTAGTGTGTAGCTGTATATATATGTAAACATATAGGGTCTAACCAACGATTTTTAAAAATATTTATTGTTCAAAAGAATTACATTCCAGAAAGAGTTTCAACTAAGATATATTGAAACTCTTTATTTGAGTTAAGCCAAATATGTACCCCAATATTTGCCAAATGGACGAATATTTGTTTTATTCTTGACTAGTGATAAAACAAACACACTTTTGTTTAAAGAGCACAAAAGACTATCCTATAATAAATTAGAATAAAGTTAAAGCTACAAGCTAAAAAAAAAAAAAAAATTAAACTTGCAACTATCATATTATAAAATGTGAGGTAAATGAGGCAGATTAATAAATGAGTCAAAGCTTATGAAGAGTATTAATGACAAAAGAAATTGCATTATGCATTAAAAATGTCTTACCATCAAGACAGTTCAAAAGCTCCTCATTATTCCACATTTTTTCAGCTAACAGCAATGACGTAAAATAAATAGCATGTCGATGAGGTTGTTCAGCTTTAAAATTTCTTAAGCCTCTTCGAAGCTATGCAAAGGAGTAACAGTTATAAGGCAAAAATACATAAATAGAAACATAAGGAGAAATGATTAGAAACTTACTTCTTCTTTTAAGATTTCAAACCTTCTTTTATCTAATGTGAGAGATGTTAACTTATCCATTACTTTCTGGAGTAAAACATGTTGTTTGTCATTATAACCTTTGATACTGAGCTGAAATATATTTAAAAGTTTATTTAATTTACATGTATAATAATTTTTGACATACCATCAGCGTTCAAGATCAAGTCATAAGGTCCAATACTACAATTAAGAAATCGTCACTTGAATATTCTAAACTCTTATGAAAAATAGTAGTATTCATTTAACTTCTATGACAGGTAAACATATATGAATGTAATAGTGATTCAAACATATTTTGAGGACCAATTGCTTTTTGCTTCAATGCCCCAACGATTTTACAGTTCACTTCTGATTATTCATGGAATAGGGTGGCACGGCAACCATGTACGAGTCAATTCCATAGATAATATACAAAATGGGTAAAACACAGTATTAGTGTATGCAGTAGTCTAAAACAATCAAAACCACTTGCATACATTCAAACTATAGTTAAAAGGGATAACAGTGTATGTAAAAACTAAAAATGGATTGCTCATTATTACAATTGGATTACACAAATAAGAGAGCAAATCATACAAACAGATTAACTGAAACAGATCAAGCTACGTAATACCCAAAACACATAGGAGAAGGGACATTTTTTCAGACAAAACTGGTGTGGCTACTTGCTTGTGTGTGTAAGTAGTGTAGATCTAAAAAATCAGTCCACAGAGTAGATCTAGCAGTGAGTATTGTTGATCTAAAAATCAGGTTTCAACTACCGTATATACGCACGTAAAGGTCGATCTTGCTTATAACCCTTTCAAGAGAAAAATATCGAAAATTGGCGAATAAGTCAAATACTTATTTTCATGAAAAAATACCGGGGACCTTTACCCAATTATTGAAAATAAACGTTTTAAAAAGATAGAAAATGAAATTTAAAGCACATTTTTACAATTGATAAAGTAAGATAGTTACTCTTTTGTGCGGGGGTGAGCTGGTCGGTCCGCGTCCTGCCCCTGGATAGCTGTTTTAATTAACAGTGAACTGAACGCCAGCGCTTATCTCCGTGTGGTGGTGACCGGAGTATAAGAATAGTCCCAACGTAGCTCATGCGTGTCGTAGGAGGCGACTAAAATGGGCACCCAATCCAAGGTGTGAGGCACCGTGCTGATGGATGGATGGCATCTGGGTTGTATGATGTCTCAAGCGGTCCCCTCGAGGAACCAGGCGAAACCTCGTTGTATCCAGCCTTGCACTCGTACAGGGAGGCTATGCGAGTGTGGACCTTTTTCTACCTCCCAGTTCTCTGGTTTTTTATGGATATCTCAAACTCAAAAACAAATAAAAACGAAAACAATGAAAATAAAACAATTGAAAAAAATGAAGGGTTGGGTTCTTCCTCTGAAGGTACCCGACTAGCCAGTGAAACAGTTCCTATGGAGCTGGATCCTGGCACAAAAGAGAAAACCAGCAACCCTGCTGCTGGAGGAGGTAAGGGTGCAAGCTTGCTACCCACTGACTCTGCAGTAGGGGTGCAGGCAGTACTCACAAAATCACAAAAATGCAACAAACGCAGGCAGGAGAAAAGGAAGCTGTTACAGGAGGTGAAAACCACTGGGCCAGCTATTCCTGAGAAGGTAGGAGGAACTAAACGGCTTCGGTCGGAGGTTTCAACTCCTTCCCCTGCACAAACGTCTACATCTAAAAGAGTGAGGACTAGTCATCAGCAATCCTATGCTCAAGTGGCGAGTATGTTTAAGATGGCTGTTGTGAGAGAAACCTTTCCTTCGGATAGGCTATCAAATGACGACCTCGATCATATTCAGATGGAAATCCTCAAGAGGACCAACCTGATTCCCTCTGGAGATCACATGCCAAGAATTCAGAAGGCTGTTGCTCATGCTGGTACTCTTATTGTCTTTTCCAATGATGTAGAAACCACTGAGTGGCTAAAAGCTATCCTACATGGCAATGAAGAAGTTGTTGGTGGCCCTGCACTCAAAGTACTGAAGGCTAGTGAGCTACCTAAACCAATCAAAGTGGCATTTAAAACAAAAGATGTGTACACCAAAGAAGCTGGACTATTGCTTAGGCAGATCAATCGGATAAACCCGGAGTTGAAGTCTGAGGAGTGGCGGTTTATCAACAAGGCGGAGGAGCCACACTCCATAAGATGGATCTTTGAGGTTGACCGAGAGGCTGCTGAAGCAATTAGAAAGGCCGACTTTGGAGCATACACAGGACTTGATCGTGGAACATTCAAAATCCTGAGTGATCCTAATATCAAAACCAAAGAAGCCCAAGCTGAGGCGCCAATCCAGACAACTGAGCAGTGTTCCCCTTCCAAAGAGGAAACCTCTCAGGTAAGTGACTCAGAGAGAGATAGTGTTGTTCTTTCTCTTGGGGGTTTAGAAATTGGTACTGACTCTGATGAGACTCTGTTAGCTGCCTCACCTCCTCAAGAGGAGAGTCGGTCTGAGTCCAAGGAATTTGTGGCTGTTGAACCCACTTAAATAAGGTGGGGGCCCATCCTCTTCTCTGTTCTTTTTATGGATCTGAACATTAAAGTAGCCCAAATCAATCTTCACCATAGTCGTGCTGCTTCTGCTCTGATGAGTACGAGGATGACTAGAGGTGACTTTACTAGCACCAGGTTGAATGCTCTCAACCTCATTAAGCACCTGGATGGTGATAATGTAGCCATCAGGGTCAGTTACGAGAATGCAGGACATAAAGAAGAAATTATTTTTATGTCTGCCTATTTACCCTTTGAAAAAAGGAGCCCCTCTCTGAAAACATGAAAGGTCTCATTGAGAGCTGCAAAAGTAATAATGAAAAATTTATCATCGGTTGTGATGCTAATGCTCACAATATTGTTTGGGGTAGTTCTGACTGCAACAGACGTGGTGATAACTTATTGGAAGACATTTTAATGTATGATTTATGTCCTCTTAATAGAGGCAATGAACCAACTTTTGTTATATCCAATAGAAAGGAAGTTATTGACCTTACAATCTGCAATAATTCTTGCTTTGATCAGGTAAAGGATTGGAAGGTGTCTAATGAAATAACTCTATCTGACCACTGTCTAATCACTTTCTCTGTTACAGGTCTGAAGAGACTTAACTTTCTTTTTAGGAATCCCAGGAATACTAACTGGGAATCCTACAAGCAGGATGTAGAAAGGTGCATGGATGGTCTATCTAGTAAGTTTAATTCTATTTTAGATTTGGAGCTTACTGTTGACCAATTGCAACAGGCCATTCTCTTGTCTTACCACCAAAACTGTAAGACTTCTGCTGCTGACTCACCCAGGTCAGTCTCCTGGTGGTCTAAAGAGATCAGTAACTTACGTAGTAAGTGTAGAAAGCTCTTTAATAGAGCCAAGAAAAATGGTGACTGGGAAACTTACAAGAGTTCCCTCACTAAGTACAATAAGGCTATCAGAGATGCTAAATATGCATCCTGGAAGCTGTTCTGTGATAATGTTAAAGATGTTCCTGCTACAGTTAGGATAACTAAATTCCTGGCCAAAGACAGGCACAGTGGTTTAAATACTCTTAAACGGCCTGATGGTAGCTTTACTGATTCAGGAAGAGATACCTTAGAGGAAATGATGATGGTTCACTTCCCAGGTTCCAATGTTATTGATGGCCCGCTCCCATTGATCACCTTGCCTAAAACTAGGTGTAACAAAAGCAAATGGGAATGTGCTAAAAGTATCATTACTTATGAGAGGGTTTTATGGGCAGTTAACTCATTTAAGCCCTTTAAAGCTCCTGGTATGGATGGCATAGTTCCTGCCCTTATTCAAAAGAGAATAAAGGTTCTTGCCCCTATACTTTGTAGAATTTTTAGAGCATGCATTGCTTTTGGGCATGTACCAACTGCCAGGAGGCAGACCAAGGTTATATTTATACCAAAAGTGGGAAAAGATAACTATTATGAGGCTAAGTCCTTTAGGCCTATTAGTCTCACATCTTTTTTATTAAAGGCTTTAGAAAAGCTAATTGATAGGCATATTAGAGAGACTGCATTGAAAGTCTCTCCTCTCTCTCCATCTCAACATGCCTACCAGCCGGGCAAGTCTACTGAAACTGCCCTGTACAGTCTTTCCTTTGTGTTGGAAAAGTCATTTAAGGACAAGGAAGTAGCCCTTGCTGTCTTCCTTGATATTGAAGGGGCTTTTGATAAAGTTCCTGTAACTACTATACTGAAGGCCCTTAATAGGAAAGGCATTGACATAACTATTATTAACTGGATAGAAAATCTGTTATGTTGTAGATTTGTTAATGCTGCTCTTAGCGGTGCAGATCTTACTGTTCACGCGAATGCTGGATGCCCGCAAGGTGGTGTTCTCTCACCTATCCTCTGGTGTCTAGTTGTTGATTCACTGCTTGAAAGCATTACTACTTCTGGCCTTGCCTGCATCGGCTATGCTGATGATGTTGTTATTGTGGCCAGAGGTAAGTTCATCGACACTGTCTCTTCCATCTTATCACAAGGATTAAAATGTGTGGAAAAATGGTGTCATACTGAAGGTCTTGCTGTAAACCCTCAAAAGACTACTATGGTTGCTTTTACATCTAAGAGAGCAATTCAGGTAGTTAATATCAATTTCTTTGGGCAGACTCTCAGCTGTTCTGATGAAGTTAAGTATCTTGGAGTGTACTTTGACTCCAAGATGAACTGGAAAAAGCACCTTACTTACAGCCTGTCTAAGGCTAGTAAAGTCTTTTGGTCCTGTAAAAGGGCTATTGGTGGAACCTGGGGGCTTAGTCCTAGGGCTGTCCACTGGATCTATAAGATGGTCATCTGTCCCATCATTACTTACGGGTCCATTGTTTGGTGGTCAAGAACCAACCTGGACGTAGCAAAAACAGAATTAAACAAGCTACAGAGGATGGTCTGTATAGCCATGACTGGAAGTATCAGGACCACACCCACTGCAGCACTGGAACTACTCTTGGGCTTATGTCCCCTTCATATGCAAATTGAAGCAGAAGCTTTTCTGTGCATGGAGAGGCTAAAGCATTTAGGTCTCTGGAAGTCCTATTCTGGGTATCTTTCCTGGAAGAATTTTGATGAGGATATACTTGGACATCCTCTTTCTGGCTTGCCTAGCGATTATATGCTTAGCAAATATGCTTTTGACAGGCCTTATGAAGTGATTTTTACCTCTCGGTGTGACTGGAGAGATGTTCCCTTATGTCACAATAAGATTTGCACTCTCTGGTACACCGATGGTTCTAAAATGAACGAGAGCACTGGGTCTGGGGTGTTCTGTCCTAGCGATGACATTGAATACTCATGCCCCCTGGGTAGATTCACCTCTGTCTTTCAGGCTGAGATTTTCGCCATCTTGATGTGCTGCATTATTTGCTTGAACCGGGGCTACAGGGGAAAATGTGTTCACATCTGCTCTGATAGTCAAGCTGCTTTAAAGGCATTAAATAAAGCTGTCATGACATCCCACATTGTCTGGGAATGCTATAACATGCTTTGCACTCTTGCAGAGACGAATAAGATCACCCTCTGCTGGGTACCTGGGCACTCAGGTGTGGAAGGTAATGAAATGGCTGATCATCTTGTTAGAAAAGGTTCTGATACACCTTTTGTTGGCCCCAAGCTAGCTATTGGAGTTTCAAAGAATCTTATTAGAACTGCTGTTTTTGATATCCTAAAGAAAAAACAGTACCATAACTGGCGTAATTTGCATGGACAGCGTCAGGCAAAAGAACTTAATAGAGGTTGCCCTAGTATCAGGGCAAAAGAACTCTTAAGTTTGAATAGGAATAGTGTTAGGAAGGCTATTGGTCTTCTTACTGGTCATTGTACTTTAAAACGGCACCTTACTATTATGGGTATTACTAATGATCCTAATTGTAGGGGCTGCCTTGCTCATGAGGAGACTGCTACACACATTTTGTGTGATTGTGATGTGTACTCTGCCTATAGGTTTGAACACCTGGGTCGTCACTTGCTCGAACCTTGGGAGATTCATGATATTCCCATTAGGTGTTTGTTAAACTTTGCTTCAGCTACTGGTCTGTTTTAAGACTTCTGTTTGGGGTTTAGTACAATAGACCTCTGGTCGCAGTGCTTGGCTTCGTTAAGCCCCCCTCTCTTTCATTTCATTTCATACTCTTTTGTGCAGAAAGGGTTCATTTCTATAAAATGGTTTCTGGAAAGGGTTAGTTTTCGCAGTAATGATTTTGTTACTTGTTGCTTTAATCTTGAATTAATATTAAGAAAATTTTGCAGTTGCCAAATTATTATTATTATTATTATTATTATTATTTTGTTTTTGAAAAAAAAACGCTCATTTCCACATGAACAACTGTCAGGAAAATTCGGAAATACAGCAGCTCCCGCTTTTTTGGGCAGTTGATCATTTACTGTAATTATTAATTTTTTATTACAGTCAGACCATGCAAAATTATAGCAGAATGTGTAAGTATTTACTTTTTTAGCATTTGTTTAAAAGGATTGGACAAAAATTGGAAAAATGGGCAGGTTTATATATGGTAGTCAGGTTTGGGTGACATTGAAACGTTTGATGTCATTGGCAGGGATGAGAAAGAAAGAGGAATTTCTAGAAATAGACTTTTCACTTGCTAAGTTAAAATGGATGTATTTATCTACATTCAGTCACTCATTGCCGATTTTCCCCCCTTTTTTTGGAAAGTGAAAGACTGCGGATAATCGAGAGTTCACAGCATCTAAAAAAAATTATCAATATGCACTACTTACATGTTATACTCATATTGCAGTTTGAAAGAAGTACTATAATAGAGAATATATTTTTATCAACAAGAATAACTTTTGCCAGTAGTTTTTATTAAAACACTGCATATATTAACTTTTGAAAATAAAATTCCTTAAAAAATTCCTTAAGTGGCTAGATGTTAAGCACCAATAAGCTTTTTTCTGCAAACTACAAATATAAAATATTTATTTTTATAGATACATATGTATTTGTATACATATTAATTTTTCAAATCAGCAGTCAAGTTATGAATCAAATACTATAAGAAGGTTTTTTTCCTTTTTGTAAATTAACAATTGCTACTTTTTGTTGCTTTAGATTTCTCATAAACTGCAAAGATATTCCGTAGTTTATCAGATCATTTTGTCATTGGTTGCTTTTTAGGACATTTTATGCCGCAATAAAAGGCTGATAAAAAATTATTTGCTCTCATTTCATCGAACTATAAGGTGGTGCTGGGCCTAGTAAGAAGTCAAACAGTTCACTCTTTTCTCACAAATTACATGCCTTTTTTTTCTTTTTAAATTTTTTTATCAATGTTTCTCCATTTTTATCCCTTATTTTGGGGTAAACATGACAGATACATTGATGAGCAAACCTTTATAATTCTCATTCAATTATGATATTTTTAACAGTTTCCAAGTTTTAAAAGTTGCCTTAGAAAAGGACCAAAAACACACATACATATTAATTAATTGAAGATAAATAAATCAATAAATAAGTACATAAAAATCAACGGCTAAGTAACAAAACATATACAAAGCGTTCTTATATCAGCACTGCTACATCATACAGAAAAACATCTGAAAGTGTGAAGCATAGAAACTGAATCAAAATGCTTTGAATAGATAAAGCAATCTAATGACCTGACATGCATGCTTATTTTCGAAGTAGGCTATGCAAAGTGTAATATAAAAATACTTCTCAAAGCATGCATTCTAAAAGTCATATTTTTTGTTGAATCTGAAAATATACTGAGGGTCACAATTTCTTCCTTGGACTTCAGTTCAATTTTTACATTCCTACATCTGTATAGCTTTTAATAACGAATTGGCTACAAAATAGTTAAAATAGATGCTTTCTAACCAAGAGTACAATTAAAAATACTTACAAAGATTCCAAACTTTGTACCACTCAAACAGTATTCTAAACCAGCAAGTTCAGCTGCATAAGCATATTCATTTAGAGAATCTTTCACATGACGGACAAACAAATGGTTCATATTGTAATGTAAAGGATCAACATAAGCCATAGGACTAAAAAACAAAATTTGATCAAAAATTTTACAAAAATATTAACAAAAGAAAGTGCTTAGAAGTAAATTAAAAGAGATTATTAAAGGGACATTTATGTCTACATGAAATTACAATTAGAGTGAATTTATTTAATTACAATGTTTTTTCTAACTGTACAATAGGGTAAGTAACATGGGGAAATTTTTTTTTTCAACTAATATTTTGCGGCACCAACTAAAATGTGCCAATGGGCTAGAAAATGAGATTTGCAAAGTTTTAGCTTAATTAGATAATATTAACACGGGCCGCAAAAAGGGTAAAGTTAAGAAAAACAGCGATTTTTAGCCAAAAATTGTAGTTTTTCCTCTGTAAAATCAACACTATTCATCTTATGAACTTCATTTTGATCTCATTTTGTAGGAAACTTTATTTTCTTTAAGTCTAATTTCATTTAAATTCTTGATAAAAATGTTTGAATATTTTTCAGAATTTTTCAAGTCAGGCTGCAGCGTAAATCCTCGAAATTGCTTAGAAAAAATAAATCATTAAAATGTAAATTAATAAGTTCTTTTAGTAAATTTGATGAAATCTACGGATAACGTTGACTTTTCAGAGAAAAAACAGCAATATTATTACGAATATATAATAAATTTATGTCTTTGAAACTCATAGATAAAATAAATAACTGCGAGTAAAGCTTATGAAATGAGCAGTACAAGCCATAAATAAAGGGCTTGGAGGATGAAGGGGCTAAGTTACATTTTAAAAAATGAACACTCTATACAATGGTAAGCATCAATAGATACAGGTGAGCAAATAAAACTTGGTAAATCAAACAGTAGATATCAATAGACCAATTTCATTCGCACACTAATGACAAAACCAGAAAACAAAAAAGCTGCAATAACTACAACAATAAAACTTTGAACTTTAATTACTCACAATTTCTGTTTTGTCACTTAACCCTTTCATCTCTTAACCCCTTCAAATACAAAACGCTGCTTTCCTCAGAGGTCAGAGCTGAATATTAGCTTAAAAATCTCTGCCTTGTTAGGGCTTTCGACCCCTTGGGGAAGGGAGAAAACTATGATTCCCCATTATAGAAAGGTGCAATCGCCATCTCTATTGTGGGAGGGCCGAGAAATCATTAGACACCCCACAACACTTTATAAATATAGTATTCATAGTTGTTCGCTTTGCAAGTCTTCAAGCAACTAGTTTGGGACACAATCCTTGAGATTTAATCCAGAATGGCTCCACCTTCGGTTTCCAGAAATCAACAAGCTTGAATTTAAGACAGAGAGACAATTTTTAACAGCCGCATGTCTCATCAAATCACAGGTTCCAAGTTACCTTCTTATCTTACCTTCTATCTTAAAACTTGCGTCAAATTAAACTGATGTTCAGAAAAGCTTCAAGTAACCAAAGGGAGTTCTCATTTTTGGTGAAAAAGCTAAGATGCCAACCAAACAATCTAAAACCTACGTTACAAACCTAGAAAAACTGTATAATGAGAGGAGAAAGCTGCAAAGAATGCTGAGAGATTCAAAAATGCCATTCAAAACCAAAGAGTTAAGGATTTTCCTTTGATAACCACTTTGATGTTTCTCATCAGGATTCGTAGAACGGATAGTAGCAGCTACAGAAGAGACATTAAATCATGACCGTCAAATTTAATTTTCAGTAGAAACGTCATACCCTTTTGTAGACAGCAATTTTGTCAACAAAGATTTAATCTTATCAAAAATCGGTTTAGGAATTTAGACTTAGAAGGAACTGTTGTGTATTGGGATAAGAAATCTCATCCAGTTTTATTTGACAAAGACAATTTAGAGGCTAGCAATTTTGAAAACTAGTGGTGTTGAGGAGCAGATGATAGGTGTTCCAATCCTTAAAAACAGCACGGGCGTGTACAAGCAAGTGCTGTATATTCAGTAGTTGAGCATTGGGCTCAGTTGAAAAATTTATGGAATGTATTTTGATACCACTGCTGAAAATAGTGGTAGTTTTCAGGAAACCTGCGTTGTTACAGAAATATTTTCCGTATTCAGCATGTTTCCACCGCATCTTAGAAGTTGTTTTAAAAGCAATTTTTAGTTGCAAAATGGAAATACATCTTCTGATCCTCAAGTAAATATTTTTCAAAAATTTCCAGCTGAAGGATCTGTATTAGATAAAAAGCAATTCAAAGTAGGTACAGAAGATGAGAATATTAGAAATAAGCAATTTAGGCGAGAATTGAAACTTTCTTGTTGTGAAATTAAAAAGCTGCAGCCGAGGGACGATTACAATATATACCCCTATAAATCGTGTAAAAACCAATTTTATACTAAAGCTAAAAAGACAGTAAATAGTTTAATGATGTTCCATGACACAGCTGGCAGAGGTGTAAAATTAATTCCAGGCTTCAGTTCCTCTTTGACGAAAGACAAAGAGCAACGGTAGCTTTATTACAAGAAAATGCTATATGTTAAATGCAGGCACAGTTTCCTCATTTATCAAAAGGTATCCTATCCAAGCCATCACCAACTTAATTTGTATGTAAAGAGTAGTAAAATGATGTTATATAATTTAGCAGTATAAGTATAAAGGTGCATTAAAGCTTTTTTTGTCTTTTTAACTCTTTGCTTTCCGTCTTAACCCCTTAATTCCTCTATTTTAACACAGACATGTGTTTCATTTATTTCTAAAGTACCGCGAAAATACCCCTTTTTTAATTGAAAAAGTAAATCCAACATTAAGCAAATAAATGTAATTGAATATTGTAATGCTTTTAGGTTTTTGCATGAAAATTTCTTATTTTTGATATAGTCTACGATTTAAGAGGAAAAATGCCAAATAAATACTTTGGACATGATAGCAAAAATGAATGGGATAGCACTTAACGGGAATGAAATTTCCTACAAAATGAGACCAAGATACAGTTTCTAAGATGAATAGTTTTGGTTTTACAGAGGAAAAACTACGATTTTTAGCTAAAAATCGCTGTTTTTCGTAACTTTACCCACTTTGAGGCACGTGTTAATATTATCCGATTAAGCTAAAACTTTTCAAATCTCATTTTCTAGTCTATTGGCACATTTTAGCGGGGTGCCTCAAAAGATTAGTTGAAAAAAAAAATTCCCCATGTTACTTGCAATTTCGAGGATTTGCGTTGCAGCCTGACTTGTGAAAATTCTGAAAAATATTTAATCATTTTTTTCAAAACTTTAAATAAGATTAGACTTAAAGAAAATAAAATTTCCTAGAAAATGAGACCAAAATAAAGCTTCTAGGATCAGTAGTTTTGGTTTTACAGAGTAAAAACTACAATTTTTGGCTAAAAATCGCTGTTTTTCTTAACTTTACCCTCTTTGCGGCACGTGTTAATATTATCCGATTAAGCTAAAACTTTGCAAATCTCATTTTCTAGCCCATTGGCACATTTTAGGGGGGTGCCGCAAAAGAAATTCGAAAATTGATTTTTTGTGACCACCCTACTGTACAACTGTTGCAATATCTGGTATATTAAACTGAAGACTGAGGTACATGAACACCGTACCTACCAACCTCTTCAAGTAAAAAAATGGAAAGATTTATGAAAAAAAAAATCAGAAGATTTCTCTAGTATAGTCATCTTAATTTGGTAACGTTAAATGTTCCATTAAATTGATCAGTCAACTAAAAAATATACTATGAGTTCCATTAAAATGTAAAATAGTCCACAAAATAAGTGTACAAAATAATTTAAGAACAACAAAAGTTTTACTGCAATGTCCAATTAAGGAATGAGTTACCATAGAGAAGACTTCAAAAATAGCTTTTGACGCTCGGCAATTTTTAGAAACAAAATAAGTTGCCAAACGTCATTTAATGATTGTAGCACAAAAAGTAATGCAGTTAAGTAAGCTTGAACATACATTTGCATATATTGCTTCTTTTTGCAATGCCTATGTCCCCTCAATTTGCTTCATCATACAATTAAATGATTCTTGCAAAATTTTAACTCTATCTATTTTTATTAACCAGTGCCCCAAGGGGGCTCTTTGGGTACATAAAAATTGGGAAAAAAAAGAACCTTCAGACTTCTTATTTTTACAATAGAATTTGATTTTTATATATTCCACATTAACTTTGAACTTCAACATACGATACTACACATCTTATCTTTCTGACCAACTATTCACTCCCCTTTTTTCTGTTAATATTAATCTCTACACCAGCAGCTTTGGTTAGACATTAAGCTAACACTTAGTGCACGTTTAGTTGCCAATAAGGTAATGATGTGCCTAAACTCAGGCTCATCATTATCTTATCCAAAATCTCCATCAAAATCCAGATAGGCAGGGTGGGGGAGGCCGTGACTCTCCCCCTTTAAGCAACCAAATATTTCCAAAAGATGCATTTGTGGGGCTTAGATTTCAAAAAATTCGGCTCAGATTCCCTATTTGAGCCCCAAAATTGCACTTTGACCCCCCTTTCTAATAACAACCCCTTCCAAAACTTGCCCCCCCCCCCTTGACCAAATCCAATTCTCTGAATGTTGTTTGACGTTACATTTTAGCAATTATGCCTTGGAAATCTTTTTTTTTTCTTTTGGTTTACCAAAAAGTCAAGGTACTAGTTCTAAACTGCCATGGCGATATTTTATGAGCATTCTTCTGTAATATGCAAAGTTAAATTGATCTAGCAAGACAGCACTCTGTTAGTATTAGATGAAAATGTTTAATTTTAGAAAAAACTTGAATACCTACTCAAGATTGTTCAGGATGTGTTAAAAAAATTTAAAAATTTTTACCAGACAATTTTCTGCAAGCATATTTGTATTGGCAGAAAAAATGAAAATCTGAAGAAAAATAAAAAGTATTATTTTTATATTGCACCAGGAAATACAGGTAGTTATCAAAATAATGGAAACACTTGAGATTCATAAGAAAAATCTACCGTTCATCGCAAAATAAGCCATCAATTGTTCTTTAACTTTAGTCATACAAAATATAGACTTCACCGGACATTTCCACATTGAAATTAAATCACTCAGGCATTTGGGGGACGACAAAAAGGGGGTGGAAGGAAAAACCGCTTTTTGACCATAACTCTTCGAAAATAGCTCGGATAAAGCTATGAATTTCAGTAACTAATTAGCATACTATGTGTAATTACTGTACAAATTTTTATGAACGTAATACTGATACTTCCGAAGATATGAAACATTTTTTAAAAAACGGCAATTTTATTTGAAGGGTTTTGGCTCATAACACGCAGAGTTTAGGATCAAACCTTATCAAAACTTCAGGAAAGATGACAAAATACAAGAGAAAGAACATACTAAAACGGTAAATAAAAATATTAAAAATCCGATGAGATCCTCCAAAGAATTATATATAGCACCTCTTTCCAACTCAAGTGGTTAAAGTAATTTCTTTATTTAACTTTAAACTTTATTTCACTTCAACTTACTGAATCTTTATTTGCACTTTTACTTACTGATTCAGTCATTAAAATCTAATATATACATATCGATGATTCACATGAAGGATCTGGTTCTCAAATAAACAGTTTTTTTCTTTTGTTAATTTATTATTATTTTTTTCTAAATTCCAAACTGTTTTATCCAGCAACATTATGAAATTTATGTGCAAAATATAGCCTTATCATCCAAGTTAATAAGTATACATAAAAAAGTTATTTTACCTCTCAAACTCAATGTTAAAAGAAGCTTTCGGAAGATGGAATTGGTCATCTTGTTTAAACCATAAACGCCCCATTGACGTGTTCTAAAACCAAACAATCAGTAAACATACAATATTCCACATATATATATACATAAATAGTTTAATTTATGCACTTACTAGGATAAGTTCTGGATGCTTGGTAGCCTGAAAGAAAAAAAAAAATATTCTTGTTGGTATTTAAGTAGATTATGCCATTAAAAAAATTATGATTAATAGTACTTTTAAATCATTAATGATTTTTGCTAAAATCAAAAATATAAATTAGAAATGGTATTGCCTTAAAAATAAATTTAAAACAGTTCCTGCTAGATGTTTGCTGAATTTTGCTCAAACTAAGAGTCTCTTTTAAGATTTTTTTTTTTTAAAGATTTGTACAATAAACCTTCAAATATTTATAACATCATGAATGCTTAGATGAAGACCAGTCCTCATAGCCTGATTTTGCTTAAGAGAGTTCCAGTTATCAATTAACCTGATTTCATGAATTTTAAAACTTTTTCAGAAGCAGGTAGACAATTCCACCATAACAGACGTATCATTCAAAGCTTTAACACCCTCTAAAGATCCCAAACACACTAAAGCCTTGTTTCATTGCATACACTTCATAAAGTACATGGACTCTACTTATATATTATGCAATCAAATTTGGAAAATTTTCCAAAACAATATTTTTTATAATTTTTAACTCCGTAACAAACGTATCTCACAAATGAGAGTTTTGGCCTTCAGAAACACCTCAAAAAATTTTAAAACTATACATGCAAAAAATTTACTTGCAATTCATTTCAATCAATCAGAGTGTGATAAAAACATATGGCTTAACAATATTTGGATAAATTTAAAAAAAAGAGGTGTAAATTGCCCATTTATGTTAGCATGTGTCATAACGGACGTATCACAAAAAAGTAACGGACGTATCAGTTCTGAATTATTGGAGTGTAAATAACTTACATTTTGTTCTAAATAGGTTAGATTGCTATTGCAGCTTATTTTAAATAAATACTAAGAGTGGAACTTTTTTAAGTAAGTATATTTAGTAGTATGAATTACTTGTAGCTCATTTCAAGTTATGCTGGATTAAGTCACATCTCCTTTCTGTCTAATGAAGGTTTTGGAAGTACAATACTGCTATGTGTTTCATTTTTACTGATGGTTAAAAGCTCACTTGTACACCTGAAGGGTTTGAATTGCTCATCAAATATTGATGGCTTCGTATGAGTTCTAATTCAGCTTGTATGGCTTTGAATTTTCTAGCTTTTAAGTTGAATTTTTTTCATGTGTTGGCTGTTTGACCTAACGGAATATTTCATGCAATACTTGCCTGTAATCCTATTGCAATGTACTAAATGAGTTGAAGGCATTTCATGGATATCAAACTGTCTTCATTCAAGTTTATGCACTGTTGCGAGAGCATAACATATCGTAATAAAGATGTCTGCCATCTTCCTCACATTTGTCAACTTTTGACGTTATTTACGATAAGACTACGTGCTTTACTTTCAACAAAAGCAAGGTATTTCAGCTCACCACCAATTCCGTGCAACTGTCCTGTGTCGATAGAAGTGGAAAAGACAATTGGGTACAAAGACACAAAATCTCTAAAGGCCTTTTGAAGGAAATATGTATTATGTATTTATCATGCTGCGTGTAGTGTGAACATCTCGTACATGATTTCATTACATTTTGATGCAAGATCGCGACTGTAAAGTTGGGAACATGATCATTTGTCTAATGGACACTTTGAACCTCCTCATGGTATGCAAGAATACAATTTTCTGAAAATTTAGTTTGAGCCAAAGCATTTGTGGATCTCATGGAATCCTTCTTAATTTGAACTTTTAACTTCACCAAGTATACTTACATTGGTTATCTTTAGTGTAAGAGTGGGACAAGAATTTGGGAAATAACTATTTTTAGGACATTACTGCCATATCCCACTATGCACCTTCATACATTATTTGCTGCAGAGCCATTCCATTTCAAGACAGGCAGGCAGGTGTGAAAAGTGTCCCATGACCATCATCGATTTTTTAAAAAAAAATAGATTAGTTACGACTAAGGGGCATATGAAATACCCTGAAAGGATTTTGCGAGAAAAAATGTATTTCTCGAATTATAGCGTATTGAAGTTTTGCACAACCGCGGCCATTTTGGAAAAAATGAGCAAAGTGCTCGATTAGAAATTGACTCTATTTCAAAAGTATTTAACATTTTTGAAAAATTCTTTTTTCTACGTATACATAAGAACCTATATATCAACTAGAGATCATTTTTGAAAATTTAGCGGGATTTTTTTGATACAGAAAAAAAATTACTTTTGCAGTGAAAAAACTGCATTTTTTCCGATTTTGTGATTTTTTTTTCCTATGAAAAAAAGTTTTTTTTCCTAAAAAGAGGGGCATTCTGAAGCCCTTATATGGTAATTTCTTAGCATATTTTATCGTAATCCTGAGATGCATACAGCTTTGGAAATACAGTTCGAAATTTTGAACATTTTCAAAAAATGACGATATTTAAAGTGAAATTACTCAAAAAGGCCATTTTTTAAAAATCTAAAAATTGGCTCATTTAAACTCCATTTAGTGCCCAACAAGTGAGTGTATACGAA
Source organism: Uloborus plumipes (assembly GCA_038373865.1). Lineage (NCBI taxonomy): Eukaryota > Metazoa > Arthropoda > Arachnida > Araneae > Uloboridae > Uloborus > Uloborus plumipes. Next base: position 163,396 of record JAXGGA010000569.1, read on the forward strand.
ATCCCGTGTTTTTTCCCGTTCAAGCTTTATGATTTTTTGAAAATGACCTTGTCACCGATTTTTTACCGATTTTGTGATTTTTTTTTCCATATGAAAAAAAATTTTTTTTACTAAACAAAGATAGCAGTCTAAAGCCCTTATAAGGTAGTTGCTAATCATATTTTATTGTGATCCTCAGATGCATACAGCCACGGAAACAAAATTTTAAAATTTTCAAAAATCACCAATCTTTGAAGTACTCAAAAAAAAAATTTTTTTAAATTTTTGAAAATCGGCTCATTTGAAGCCCATTCAGTGCTTAATAAGCTGATATCAATCTGTTCCCATGTTTTTTCTCGGTTGATTTTATATGATTTTTTAAAAGTTGGTATTTTTTGTATTTTCATAAAATCAGAAAATCAAACATATTTCTACTATTTTGCCACTTTAATTCATTAAATGATATATTTTTAAATGCCAGTTTCAAATATCAAACATAAAATTTAATTTTTCAGCAGACAATTTTTAAATTAAATGTTATGTTACGAGCCTCAGAAAAAGTTAAACTTCAAATTAAATGCTTCCAATTAAGAAAGATAGATACTCATAAATACATGCATACTGCTTGAAAGCATTTATTTTTCGGTTGAGGGGGGGGGGCGCTCAGGATATTAACATCTTACGACAATTATTTATAAGCAGAGTAATTTAAGTGCTTTTGAAGTGCAACAAGCATGAAAATTTAACATATTCCGGTTATTGAACTTGTAAACAACACTAAAAATATGCTGCTTCATACACTGCTCGACATTGAAAATGCAACACCAAGAAGGAGTGGTCAGAAATTGATGAAATTTGGTAAGAAGACAGAGACAGCATGGAACAATAAGTGATATTTATTTCAAAATAAATAAGCAAAATTTAGAGCGAGGACGGCGTCGGCTCAGTAAGAAGTAGGACCACCGCGGACAGCGATGCACGAAGAAACACGTCTAGGCATGGAGTCAATAAGCCTGCGGATGGTGTCCTGAGGGATGGCACTCCATTCCCTTTCAACCATTTGCCACAGTTCGTCCTCTGAACGAGGCAATGGCAGGTTCTGCAAACGGCGTCCAATCACGTCCCACACATGTTTGATTGGTGACAAGTCAGGAGAGTATGGTGGCCAGGAAAGCATCTGTACACCTCGTAGAGCATGTTGGCTGATTCGAGCACAGTGAGGCCGGGCATTATCCTGTTGAAAAATTGCATTTGGCAGACCCTGAAGGTAAGGGATTGCCACCGGCCGCAGTACATTATCTAGATATCGTTGGGCCGTCACAGTGCCCCGAATACGAACTAGAGGTGATACGGAATTGTATGCAATAGCGCCCCAAACCATTATGCCACGTTGTCGCGCTGTGGGGCGTTCCACAGTTACTGCCGGATTCGATCTTTCTCCACGTCGACGCCACACACGTATGCGATGACTATCGCTGGACAAACAGAAGCGGGATTCATCTGAGAACACTACGGTTTGCCATTCTGCCATCCACGTCGCTCTGGTCAGGCACCATTCCAAACGTTGGAGTCTGTGCTGTGAGGTCAATGGCAGTCTTTTTAGCGGGCGCGGTGATTGCAGGCCGCGTGCAACCAGTCGGCGGGAAATGGTTCTGGTCGACACATGAACATCCAGGGTACCTTGCACGTGCTGCAGAATCGACGTACAAGTGACTTGCGGGTCCGCCACAGCTTGTCGTGAATCCGTCGATCCAAGCGGTCTGAGAGTCACTCTGGCTGCACCTGCACTCCTCAATGTGGCTACATTTCCTCTTTCCAACCATCTCCGACACAGCCGATGCACAGTGCTTGCATCCATGTGGGTATCAGCTGCAATTTGACGTATGGACCAACCTCCCCCTCTCAGTCCGATGACCATACCCCTTGTAAAGTCGTCTATATGCTGGAAGTGTCTTTGTTGAGGACGGCGTGGCATTTCCTCCTATCACACGTATCCTTCGAGACAAAAACCAAATTTCTCCGATAATTAGTCTGGCAGAAAAACCAACATGAACATAGCCCACTTTTCAACTTCATTCTCTTATATCTTACTTCACGTGCGTCGGAGAGCTGCACATTTCATATCATTTGCATAACTCAGTGACGTGCGTCTACGGTAAAATTTGCATGAATTTCTGACCACCCTTTCTAGGTGTTGCATTTTCAATGTCGAGCAGTGTATTAGGAAACTTATGAAGAAACCAATTACTCGGTTAAAGTGCTGCACATTATACTTGGGTAAATGATATGAAATTCATAAAGATCTTAATTATTACTGTGAAAGTATATTATAATTTTAATTAGTTGGTATCAAAAAGAATTAAAGTGGCAAAATAGTAGAAATATGTTTGATTTTTTGATTTTATGAAAATACAAAAAATACCAACTTTTAAAAAATCATATAAAATCAACCAGGAAAAAACACGGGAATAAATTCATATCAGCTTATTAAGCATAATGGGCTTCAAATGGGCCGATTTTCAAAATTTAAAAAATGGCTTTTTGAGTAATTGCACTTCAAAGATTGGTGATTTTTGAAAATTTTGAAAATTTCAAATTTTATTTCCATGGCTGTATGCATCTGAGGATCACAATAAAATATGATTAGAAACTACCTTATAATGGCTTTAGACTGCTATCTTTGTTTAGTAAAAAAAAATTTTTTTCATATTGAAAAAAAAAATCACAAAATCGGTAAAAAATCGGCGATAAGGTCATTTTCAAAAAATCATAAAACTTGAACGGGGAAAAAACACGGGATTTCGTATGTACCCACTTGTTGGGCACTAAATGGAGTTTAAATGAGCCAATTTTTAGATTTTTAAAAAATGGCCTTTTTGAATAATTTCACTTTAAATATCGTCATTTTTTGAAAATGTTCAAAATTTCAAACTATTTCCAAAGCTGTATGCATCTCAGGATTACGATATAATTTTCTAAAAAACTACCATATAAGGGCTTCAGAATGCCCCCTCTTTTCAGGAAAAAAAAAAAACTTTTTTTTCACAGGGAAAAAAAATCACAAAATCGGAAAAAATGCAGTTTTTTCACTGCAAAAGTAATTTTTTTTCTGTATCAAAAAACCCTGCTAAATTTTCAAAAATTATCTCTAGTTGATATATAGGTTCTTATTTATGCGTAGAAAAAACAATTTTCAAAACAGTTTAATACTTTTGAAATAGGGTCCATTTCTAATCGAGCACTTTGTGCATTTTTTCCAAAATGGCCGCAGTTGTGCAAAACTTCAATACGCTATAACTGGAGAAATAATTTTTTTTTTCTCAAAATCCTTTCAGGATATTTCATACGCCCCTTAGTTGTATCAGCTCTAATTTTTTCAAAAAATCGGTGATGGTCATGGGACAGGCCCTGCCTGTCTCGAAATGGAATGGCTCTGCAGCGAATGTTTTCTCTCATTGATCTCATTTTATTTGCTCATAGATATTTTCTTCATGCAGGATTTTTGGAACACCTGAATCTTCATTCATAGCAGATTCAAAACTCATGCCTCAAAAATTAGTGAATATGCACGTGTAGAACAATTGTTATCCATACATTCATTCTACAACGCCTCGTGGTATCTCGAGGAATGCAATTTCAACAGATTGCAAACCTTCAGAAACAAGGTCTACATTTTCATATATCTGACATACAAGTATAGTAACAGAAGATTGATGAGTAAAGATCCCATTAAGAAGATAAGTCTGTGAGTGAACGAGATAAGGCAGTTATGGATGGAAAAATGCTACGTCTGTTACGGGATAAAAACCCTTTAATGAATGATTTTTTTTCTGATAGATTACTATATCAATTGGGTGCCAATGAAGTTAAAAAAAAATTAAGTAGCTGAATAAAATCCAATTAGAAAAATATTTCAGAAAGTGAAAAAATGACGAATTTGCGTATAGGACATTTTAAAAATTTAATGGAGTTTTCAAGGGATGCATTTAAGCAATTAATAATGTGTGAATATATTTTAGCCTCATTTTTAATTAAATTTAAACATTGTTAATAGTATAAAACTATTCGATAATTTCTAACTTTATTAGCTTTTTGTCTATCAGAGATTGAAATAAGGTCAAGTTACTCCATTTTTTATTTTATTTTATTTTTTTTTTATGCTCTTCACAAACCAAACAAATTTCTGCACAAAATGCGAAAATTAAGCACATTTTTTTGCTTTTTAGTAAGTTATACACTCCAAGACATTATAAAAATGACATATTTTTTATTTCATACGGCTTTCATTTTTATGTCTTTCGGCGTTTTTCAAAATGGAATTGCCCAGTTATGTTCTTGTCCCGCTATGTAACCATCCCTTGAGTCCTCATACCTAGCCAGCAATCTAACAAGTTGGACATCAGTTGAAAAACTGGTTGCCTTGTCTAATACAGTCAATATGATATAACTCAAAGCCTTATAACTCGTATAATCTTTTATCTTGAAGTTCTTATTGAGTCTACATATTATTTAATGTTTTTCAATACAAAGTTGTCTTTATATTTTCAATGTACATGTTTTAAGTTGCAGTTTTTATGAAAATTTGGTTTCAATTTCATGCATTAAAATGTAATCAAAAAAAGAAAGAACATGTTTATTTTTCTTTTTACACTTTGCTCTTCTTCTCAACTAGTATGTGGGGGAAAATTAAATTGCAGTTGTGCTCCTTAATATCATTTCTCTTCCCTAGGCGAAATTTGAGATGGACACTGTGTCCGGACATTACCTAGTTGCAGGAAAACTAGCAGAAGACTCCTTTTTGCCATGGGTCAGGGCATGTAGCAGTAGGGCATGTAGCAGTAGATGACTTTTTGGAGCAAGAAGATACTTTAGCAAGACTCTGTACCACAAAATGGAGGAATTTAGTTTACAGAAAACCCAAAGAGTGATAACGAAAGAAAGGATACATTAGACCACTCTTGCTTTAAAAAAAAAAAAAAAAATGGGGGAAAAAAACAGATTAAGGGGTTGAAAATTATTATTCATGGGGTTTCAAACGAATTCCTTTTGGATCTGGGCTCCCTCTATTTAAAGTCCTAATATTAAAAAAAGGAAGTCTTGCATCCTTGGGAATCTAAGGTGACACACTTACATCTCGCAGTAACTGAATCTATCATTTTAGGATCTTGAAAAGATTAGCTGTTTACAAATAGAACAGGGACATTCCTGCATTATTTTAGAGGTCAGAATCTTTTTTAGCTAATTTGAACAGTTGAGAAATAGAAAGGCTCAGGCATGGAGGTCTCATGATTGCATTGAGATTACACTAATGATTGAAACAATTACAAATAATGTTTTTAACAAAAAAATAAACAAGAATACAGGAAACAATTTTATTTTAAGTAAAATTGAAGAACCTAAATAGGGCAAATCTCCTCTCAAATTTTTACGCAAAATTGGTTTTTGAATGGAAAAAATAAATTTTCAATTAAAAATTTGAAAAGAAAATGTTTAATTCATCCATTTAAATATATTGTCATAATGCTTTTAATATACTGTAAGCAGAAACTAAATGACCTCTATTGGTGATATTGCTTTTTTACATGTGAAAGAACGACCTTTAAGCGCAACCAACCTCCATTAGCGAACACTTTTTTCAGGAATGGACAGTGGTTGCATCAGAAGTTTCACCAAGTTAACATACATACTGTCAGCCCCGCTTAATCGGGAAATGGATAAACGAATACCCCGCTTATATGAATAAAATATCTCGGAACCAAATATTTCCCATGCCATAGACACAATGTTAAAGATCCCCGCTTAATCGAATAATATTTCTTGGAACCAACAGTATTCGTTTCAACGGGGTCGACAGTATATATATATATATATATATATATATATATATATATATATATATATATATATATATATATATATATATGGATTCAATTAAAATTATGATTCAGATGATAAGCAGTAAAAACCTTCCCATACCTCAGGATCCTTAGGAGTTAATTCAAAACTTGTTGGTATAAATTCATTTGGTGGAGGTAGTTTGAAATTTGGATGTAAATCAACATTTTTCCAGTGCTAAAATGAATTTAATATAAACTTAATACACACATTTTTAGAAACAAAATATGATAATTTGTATTGAGATAACAACAGCTTAAATATAAAGTTACAAATAATACAGCCTAAATATAAAGTTATAAATAGTGTACATCAAGTAGAAGTGTACATCAAGATCAATCAGAATATTTTGATACTCTACAATTAAAAAATATGTTTCATAATTTTATTAGTTTCATGGAAATACTTTATCTTTACTTACTTGTCATTTAGGATTGGAATTTAATTAAATCCATGCTTCAAAATATGTCGAGTAAAATTGATTTTATCAAATGTTCCTACAGTTGTTTTGGTTTCACATACATATTTTGTTAACATATTGTACTACTTGAGCAAAACTTTTTAGTGAAGTCAAAGCACTTTAAAAAAATGAAGATCACTAAAAACTAAATGTTATGGCAGCATCAAATCAAACAAGTTAGCTGATTGCAAAGGTTAAAAGGAAATAATGATTTAAATTATGTACAAAATACAATCACAATTTACTTCTGCAGCAAAATAAGGACATAAGTAAACTTTTTAGCCCTTGGATGATTCTAACAACTCCTGATTAAGAAAAATCAAACATATTAAAGAGGGAAAATTACTCAAGACATAATAGCAGATACACAAAGTGATGATCAACAGTATTTCATAGATATTTTTAAAATGAAAACATGAATGAAGAGGAGTATTTTGAGAAAATCTCAAGAGAATTTCTTGTATGTTTCTTAATCTGATGACTCAAATTCCCAGAACTCTGAATAGAAATTTCATGATAAGTAGAACAAAACACAAAAATAATTTATTTTCAATGTAAAAATTGCAATACTGTGAAAATGAACTTTCTTTATGGCAAGGGGAGGGAATAACCAAAAGTAAAAATTAAGGGAGCTCTATGGACTTGCCATTTTAGACTTAAATATCAATACTTGGGTGTATAAAAACATTTTTTCAAGACGTCTGTTAGCTGTATAAGAGAACATGTGAAAACTATCACATTTTATTAAAGAAAAAACATTACAAAAAAAACCCCTCCATCACAGTGGGGTGTTCATTTACTCGTCAGACTACCCTATACCTCAGTGATTTTAACTAAGTATACATGCCTCATAATTTAACTTTACCTAACCTCTGAAATGACAAACAAAAATTACCAACTATTCATTCACTAGTCAAGCAACCAATGATAAAGTAATGATTAAAAAGCTTTCGAGGCTTATTCTGAAACTTTTATTACAATGGCGGAAAAAAAAATCCCAACACCAAGAAAGTCTTTTGTTAGACAAACGAAATTTGGTAGGCGTGTTTATACAACTGAAAGATGACATCGATTGAAATTTCGAGCTCCGCGCATAAGTGTGGCGCAGCTGGCATCACTTAGAACATGCAAATAAGGCTTGTTTTAAAAGCGTGTTGTGAAGCTCGTATTATTTTTCCGTAAAAATTGACGAATTGCGTTCATGTTAGTCAGAAATGCCTTTAAGAAGACGAAGAAGCCATTATCAACAGCTCACCGAGTTTAAACGAGGTCGTACAATTTGACTACGAAAAGGTGGATTTTCATTTTGCGGTATTGCAGAAAGACATGGGGGAAATGTTTCCACCATGCATGATTATTGGAAGCTATGGTCAAGGGATGGTACTACCTCAAGAAGATCGAGTTCTGAGCTGCCACGTGGCACGACTGAGAAGGAAGATCGCTGAATCTTGGGTGCGGCTATGGCGCATCGTACTGCATCTACGGCTGACATTCGAGCTGCAGTTGGTACCATCGTGACCCAAGGAACGGTAAGAAACTGTTTACTTCAAGGATAGCTCCGAGCCTGGCAGCCTGTAGCCGGTATTTCATTGACTGCAAACCATTGCTGTTTCTGACGGCAGTGATTCCAAGACAGAGCTCACTGGAGGTCGGAGTGGAGATCTGTTGTAATTTTTGATGAAAACACATTCTGCCTTCGTGCCAGTGGTGGCTGTATATTGTTCAGAAGGAGGCCAGGGGACCGCCTGCATCCAAGCGGTCTACGGCCTAGACACACGGGACCTAGACTAAGGTGCGCCCCCAGCAAGATTTGTAAGTGTGCCCCCCACCCCCTATTAAAATGTAAAAAATATTTTCCCCGTGCAACCTTTAGTGCTATTTTTCTGGATCCGGCGCCCTCAAACCTCTTGCGCCCCCCCGCGCCGCGGGGGTTGCGGGGGCGCTATGTACGCCACTGCACCGGACCCACACCTGGAGTCATGGTCTCTAGAGCAATTTCCTGCGACAGCAGAGGCACTCTTGTGGTTATCCCAAACTCACTGACTGAAAATTTGTCGTCAGTCTGGTAATTTTACCAGTAGTACAGCCCTTCATGAGTAGCATTCAAGGGGGAGTTTTCCAACAGGATGACGCTCGCCCTCACATCGCTGCTGTAACGCAATGTGCTCTACAGATTGCTGACATGTTACCATGACATGCAAAATCACCAGGTCTGTCTCCAATTGATAACGTATGTGATATCATTGGACGGCACCTCGAGCATCATCCACAGTCAGCAATGACGGTCCGAATATTGACACAACAAGTGCAACAAGCATGGCACTCCATACCACAAAGATACATTCGGCACCTGTATGACAAAATGCATGCACGCTTGCAGACTTGCCTTCAAAATTCTGGTGGTTACACCCTCTATTAAATTAACATAATTTCACATTTGCACAGCATTTTCTTGAGCTTAAATTAGCCAGTGATCTTGTACATTTAATCAATTAAACATGTTAACTAGACAATTGCATTACCCAAATTTCATTACTCTACAGTAATTTTTTCTTGGTGTTGGGATTTTTTTTCCGCAAGTGTATTACTGTTAATTTTTAATTAAAACAATACTTAAGTAAAAAGGGACTTTCCTCAAGTTGCTGACTTGTCCAAAAGTTTTTGAAAATCATCATAAACAATGGTTCCCCTCTTACTTTTGTTAATCTAGTACTCTATTTAAATGATTCTAAGATTTCAATTTTATTTTTCAACTCGGTGATTTTCCATTCCAAGAAATTTAATTGTTTTTAAAAATAGAACAACAGACAAGAAAAAAATTGATAATGAAAGACAGAATCTGGTAACAAGAATTGTTTATTAGTCAAACCAAGCTAATAAATATTCTAAACTTGACTTTTGATTGAATGGGGGGCAGGGGATTTATTTATGGGGAAGAAGGGTACAGAGACAAAATGGCTATGGAAGAAAATGTGGTAATCTTGAAAAGAGTGAAAACAGCATATAACCAAAACTGTGCTCTCAATTAAAAATTGAAAAATCAATTACTCAGTTCACAGTAATTTTTTGAATATAAATTCTACTAAGAAAACAATATGAAAGTTCTGACAAATAATTAACAAAGAATGAAATCTCTGACTAACTTCCAAGTCTGCTTCTTTTAGAGCCTCTAATTTGTACTTAGTTCCATACCATTTTTCAACTTCAGTGCAAAAACTTTCAAATTTCTTCCCAACAACAGCAATTCTAAAAGAGTAAAATACTTTTTAATTATTGGCTTAGGAGATAAAAAAAATTAAAATCAAAATCAGTGATTTCAAGGAAAAACTCTTAAGATGCATTTTGTATCTAAACAATTGCATGCATTCGGCAAAAACATTTTAATTATGTAGTTTTTGTAAGCACTACTTTCCAGTTTAGGAAAAAAATAAGAACAGAGTGAGCTAATGTGCATGGATACTACGGTTTTCAATCAAACACTACAATTACTTAGGCTTTTGGGATTATAAGAAGAGAATGCTGGATGGTTTTATTCTTCTCTCCAAAGTTAAAAAAAAGTTGTGCTTTTTTTGTTAAATACATTAGTTTTTTCGTGAATTCAATAAAACCTGTTGAATACTATAAAGTCATTTTCCAATTAGCAACCATCATTTAAGCAAAGGTATTCCCTCTAGTCCAATGTGTCTTAATCAATCATTGCTCGTACACGAAGGGATTTTTACACAAAAATTAATGCACTTGATGAAAATGTTTACCGTGGCTCCACTGCAATTGGTTTCAGAGATTAAATAAATGTGAACAAAAGCAAAAGGTCCTTGCAAACCTCATCACCTTTCAAAAGAGATTTTTTCTTATTTTTATTATCTTTATTTTATTAGGACCATGCTTGAGCTTTGCTCAAGGACTGCAAGCTTCATTTCCTTTTCTATCCTTTTAATAACTTTGAATTGGAACTACAGAACTAAGTGTTTCAAGTGACCCTACAAATCCTGATCGTATGACAACGCCATTTTTATGACACATACACAAAAAAAAGTAGAAGTCAATTCTAATATGGTGCTCTGTTACTCAGATGTATGCGTAATTGAAAATACCATTCATAGATTTTAAACAGAAAGACGTCTGTACTTGCACACAACGTTTTGAAGATGATGAAAGCTTAATTTTTTTAGCTTTCCTCATGTAGCCTTCTCATAAGCCAGTGGTGTTCAAAGAATGACAAAAGTAAAGTTTTCTTGCTTATGATATTACCTTTCTAAAAATAATTAACAGCAAAAAATACACGACCGTATATTTATAGTGAATTATTTTGTATGATTGAGTAGTTTTGTTCCAATTCCGCCCGCAGTTCTGGTATACACACGTTTTACGGCACCTGCATTCATTATTTGTTTTACATCACATTAAAGATTTTTCGTGAAGCTATATTTGAAACATTATGCATCTGTAGTTATTAAAAATAATATCTAGTTCAGTTACATAGAAAAAAAAACATAAATTAATAACTTTAAATTTTTTTTTTTAATCTTTTTTTTTTTTTTGTTTTGTTAAAAAAAAGTTAGAAGTTCATTTAACACTGACATAAAATGTACAAAGTGACAAAAGGTTAATTAATTTAAAAGCTATGCTAGCTTACCTAATATTATCTGGAGTCAACATATCAAGTAGCTCTGTAATTAATTCGGGTTTATAATCGTGAAGTAAATAAGGACCACATAAAACCTCTTGCATGGGGAAGTTCTGCAAAATAAGATTTTTGAAATATAAATATCATATAAGATATACACTTCAAAAGGCATTTCAGATTTTTTATAGTACAGGCTCATGCATTTTCATATAATAGTTTTAAAACAAACAAAGTTCTGAAAAAGATGATATACAGGATGCTTCAACAAATTAACACAAGAAAATTTCTTGGTTTCATACGCGAGTAGCTGGGTATTAAAATTATTTGCAGTGGTCGAAAATTTGATCTTTTAACCTTACAAAGAAAATACAATTATTCATAAAGAAATAATTTAAAACATATGTTTTTTAATTAAAGAATATTTTTGCAGAATTTAAATGATATAAAATATGTCATACTACATAATAAACAACAGTTAACAAGATCTAATTTAAGAAATGATTTTGAAAGTTACATTTCTCTCTAAAAACTCTTGTGTGGCAGAAAAACAATTTTTCTTCTTTAAATATGAGGAATATAATAGGATTTACCTATCCCCAGCTAAAAAAGCTATAACTTAGGGCCCCTGCTTTGTTGGGGGCCCCAAACTCCCCATAAGTTGCATGATGCACCCAAACAAAAATGAAAATTATTCAAAAAGAGTAACTTCATTCTAAAGTGCTTGAAAACCTTGAACAATGAAGAAAATATGGTTATAAACCTTGAATTTTAAAATTTTTAAAAAGTACAAGGGAGGGGGATACCAAAATGTTCCAAATTCAGTTCCTTGCTACATCCTACATCAAAAGTGTAAACATCACATTTTTCACATATAGCTTGAGATAATAATGTAATTTCTGTCATGTAATGATTACTAGTTTGTAGCATGGTTTCAGTAAAAATAAATCATGTGCTAATAATTTATTACACTTCTCAGACAAGGTTACCATGGCTTTAGATAACAAAGTGTGTAGATGTTGTATACATTCTCTAAGGTGCTGCATATTGCTCTATTCAGCAAATTAGTTGATAAAGGAATAGGAGGGAAAATTTAAATTTGGTTTGAAATTGGCTGACTGAAAGGAAACAAAGATTAGATATAGAGGAAATCATTACAAATAAAGTGAGGTTTTAAGTGTGGCTCCTCAAGGATGAGTTTTAGGGCCCCCCTTTTTTTTATTATTTTTATGAATGAAATTCATAAAAATATTGCTGGAAACATGGATTGTTTCTCTGGTAACGTCAAAGTTACGGGAACTGTAAAAAAATGAAAAATATGTAAATCAGCTGAGGTTAGTAGCAAATTAAATCAGCGAAGGGTTATCGATAGATCTACTTCAAACGAATCAAAGAAGGTTCTTCTGCCTTTCTATAGAAGTTTGATAAGATGATAATGCTTTAAATGTATAGTCTGGGGAAAGGACCGTCAAAGAGGACATGATTCAGTTGTTTAAATTTATCAAAATGTAAGATGTTACTGGCATAAATTTTTGCATGGAAAGCAAGACAAGATGTCATTGCTTTAGGCTATTCAAATCTATCTGGCATTAGAAATTAGGAAATATAATTACAATATATTTTCAATATATTATAATTATATTAAAATTAACTGAAAAAGTATTTGAAACTCCTTTAAAAGTGCTTCCTTTTTCTTTATTATCAAGTATATAAGCCATGACTTGTCCCACAGGCAGGGGATCTTTATACCACTTCTTTTAAAGCTTTTTATACAGTTTTACTACTGATTCTTTCAAGGTTATACCAAGGAGAGGGTTTTCAGAATAAAATTACAGAAAACAAAATATATATTTACAAAATAGTAATTTTACTGTGAAAGTTTGTGAGCAGAGTTTTACTTCAAACCATTTTCTGGCGTTTTGCTACAATTTAAGATTGGCATCTCTTTACCAACTGAAATCATATTTTGGAAAAACAGTAGAAGCTTTGGTAAATAATAAATACCAACTGTGTTAATAGTGCGCCTCAAAATGAGGTTATGAAGAATTTTATATTGCACGGAAAGAGAAGAATACTATGCTATGAAGAAACATAGTAGTTTTGATGGTAATGAATTCCTTTTTATTTAGTTTAGTAAACAAAAATTTTAAGAGTATCCTACATCTTGAAGGACATTATACGTTATTATTCTGCCTTAGCCAGCATGCCATAAAATTTGGAGGTTACCAGATATTCAATCGCCCTGGTTTGGCCTCTCCCGGCATGGAGGAAAAAAAAAAAGGTTTTTCTGGCATAATTCTGCCATTAATTTCAACCCTCCTAGGAGAAAACATACTAAACATATTACAAAATTTGCATTGATTAGGAACTACAGATGCAAATTAAAAAACAGAAAGCAAAAAATCAGATTGATGTGCATCAAAAGCAAACTGTAAATTAACTATTATTTATACTTACAAACATAACACTTGCTAAGGAGCAAGTGTACAATTGAGGTTTTTCTCTGTCTTTAAAACGAAATGTCATTGTAGCAAGCTCCTTACATTCTTGAAAAATCCATTCTTGAGGCCCTTCTTTTTTCAGCATAGTCAGATATTGAAACATAAGTGTCACAATGTCATTGACATGTTCTGCAAGAAGCAAAAATATATAGATATATATAAGAATCCGTCTGATTGTGTTAATATATACCAAGGATGTGCTGTCTGTGTAGGCAAGGTAAGCAGTGCCTATCTACAAAGAAATCAGACCAACCTCGCCTCTTCATTAAACGACAGAAAATGCGTTGATTGGAAAAATATTGTGACATAAACAGTGAAAATAGCAAAAAACGGAAATTTTTCATCTTAGTTCAGTCGAAAAACAGCGAGCGTCGCTGCTTTTTAACCTTCCTATCGATTCTGCACATTGTATGAAGAACGTCAACATGCCTCACCATTTCCCCCTTCCCACCAGTACAGCCTCTATTGAAGGCAGAAAAAATCCTGCCTTTGCAGCTCCGTAGCCTAACGAGGATGCAAAGCTACACCAGATGCAATTCACTATTTCTGTGAGGATTTTTTTCTTCTAATAAATGTTTTCGTAATTTTTAAGAGTTTCACATTTTCACATGTCAAGTTCTTTGGTATGTTTAAGTTGAAACCTTAACCAATATATGAATAGTGATTTCATTAAAACTTTTTCAAAAACGAATCAGACAGAAAAACAACAATTTTTTTAATCAATGCATAGAAACAATAGATAGAAATAAAATAAAAAAAAAAACCTCTTTCATTTTCATATCATTTCATTACTGTTTAGATTGCGTGCATTTTTAACGTTTTGCACAAATCTTTACATCTGCCTACCCTAGACATTGGTTGATGGCACGTGCCTGATATATACCCACAGATATTAGTACAAATGTGCAAAAATATATAATCAAAACACACAAAATTGGAGAGTTAAAAATGTTCCCACAAAAAAACTCACTTATAGTTAAAAATTAAAATCAATTTTAAAATATTATATATAAAATAAATGTATCCATTTAAGGTAGCACATTTGCTAAAATGAAATACAATTTTAAAAATACAGTGGCTGCTGCTTATATGAATCATGTTTGTTCTAATTAGTTTTGATTCAATAACGCAGCTAGTCTAAGAAAGCTGGATATGGTTGTTTTTGGCGATTTGATTCATTAAAGTGGTTTATTCTATTAACTACTGATTCAATTAAACAGCATCCACTGTATTTCAAACATTTACAAGATGCAAAAAGCATGAAATTTCAATCATGCCACACAGTTTTTGGTAAAGTATATATTCAATACAGCATATGTTTCAAAAAACTATACTTTAGTCTTCACACATGTCTATACAATCTATGAAAATTCAATTAAATATAAGTCTAGAAATCTCTTGTCAAAGTTTCAAAAATTATATCACTCTTTAACCCGTTCGGGACGAGCGCCGTAAATGTACGACAGCGCGAGCTGCCCTACGTGGCCGACCGTCGTATATTTACGGCGCACTTTTGGAACGAAATACTTCTATCAGATGGCATTACTTATCCACTTGTTTTTCATGAGATTTTTCTGGTTCCTTTATATAGATATCTCTCTGACGTCAGAACAGAGGGTATGTGAAATATCTGAGAGATTTATTGGGTTCGCTGTGATGAAAACAGAAACACAAGCGATTCAAAAAGAAGCACGTGATAAAGGCAGGCGTTGTTTATTCACTTTTTTTTCTCAAAAGATTGCTTTGGTTCCTTTATATATATCTCTCTGACGTTAGAGAGGGGAATATCAAGTGTCTGAGATTTATTAGGCTGTAACATGTGGTGAAGAGCGTATTAATTCATTTTAAAAGCGTTAATAGTTTTGGTTCTGTTTTAAGGATGGAGCTTTTTATGGGAGACATTCTAACTTAGGTTTTACTTTAGTATTCATTTGGAAAAGATGGCAAAAAGCTTCGAAGGAGATGTGCAGTTTGTTCAAAGCACAGTAAAAGACGTGAAATGGTTACGAATGCAAAATGTGCAATGTCGGTCTCTGCATCGATCCGTGTTTTGAAATTTTTCATATCGCTTTACAACATTAACTATTGCAATAATCCTCATTATTAATGTGTGTCATGATGTTAAGTGTGAAGATTTTTCATGTTTCTTTTCTATTTAGTGTCAATATTTGGTGTTTAATTTAGGTAGTTTCAGTTGTAGAAAAATACAATAAATTTATACTTTTAATGTTAAATATCAGTTATTTTAATGATTTTTTTTGGTTATGATTGAAAATATGTTATATTTAATCTCATCTTCAAAAATGGTGTCATTTCTATGAAAAGTGTACATTTTATCGATTATTATGTAATGCGTAGTTTTCAAAATCGCAAATTAGGCTTAGTGGGAGAAAATGCTCCGGCCCGTGAGTGCAGTTCGCGGTAACAGCTGCCGGCCAGAGAGAGCGTTTTCTTCTGCGGGCTGCCGTCCCGAACGGGTTAATACAAATCAAAGTGTTGTTAAGTAAAGAATCTTGGTAAGGAAAGCTATTTCCTGCATAGTATAAGTTAAGTCACAAATGTTTAATTTCCAACAGTTACTTTTACAGCTCATTTTATTACTTAGCGGACTAAAAAAACTAACAGTGAAAGAACAATTAAGAAATGTGGAGGTCTAAAGTATATGTTGATTTCTTCAATCTACTAAATTTGCTGTTAATTTTGTGCAGCAAATTTAAAGGAAATCGCCCAAGATATACATTTGGATTAATGCAGAGATTATAGAAATGTAAAAATGGAGAGAGATTCTGAAAAAAGAGGAGAGGGGATTTCTCTCTGAACATAAAGACAAGTAGACATGCTGAAAGTATTTTGCAAAGTATATGATTTTTACTTATTTTTAAAGTAAAGCATTAGATTCTGCACAATCAGAATCAGACAGAAAATGGGAAAAGTTAAAATTTCCATGGGAGAAAAAGAAATTCGTTTTCGGCATAGCAGCTGCAATACTGCACAAACAATAGAAGTAAGTCATGTTTCCAGGGTTCTTTTGAATTATCTAAACCTTACTCATGCATTTCTGCACTGATCAAAATAAACGGTAATCAATCTGATGGTATGAAATCAAAGTTTTAAAGCAATTAAACATTTTAAAGCATTTTACATTAAAAAAGCGTTTAAGTCCTTACAATGTTCAATGGGAAGCTTGATATATATTGCCAACTCAGAGCAACAGTAAGACATCTTGTCCTAAAAATAAAAAATCCAACTGGCAGTAGCAATATGTGGCCTGAAATTGGCATGATGAAGCTCACTGACTCTGGAAGATGCTTTTAAATTATTTATAGCAGTTTCACTAATTGTTCATTCCAAAGACATGACTGATTTGTTTGGTCAAGCAATAGCAACTCATCAGTACATCTTACACATTTCATATAATAATCTTGAGTTCAGTAAATTCATTTCAATAAGAAATCAACTGAAAGTAACAGATTTAACTTCTCTAGAGACATACCTAAACCTTCTTCAGTCAAATCCAGATTTGCAATGAAAAATGCAAAACCTTTAGCACCAGCCTTGTATCCAGACACAAGATTATTGACCCAGCCTATAATCAGAAAACATGCAATAAAATAGCTTTATCAGTAAAAAAAAAGGCACAATATCACTCTCATTATATACAGTAAAAGTGATACCAAAATATTCACAGTAACTGAGAAAAAATCACAAGCCACTGTAAACACAACAGTGAATAGGTATTTTCATCTAAATACAACAGAAAACCTAAGGTCAAACTCACAGCTCTAATGGGCAACAGAGCTCAGTACACTCACAACTAAGTGAAAAAGAAGAAACAGTGGCACTCCGGGAGTGCCAATAAAAGTGAAAACTTGAATAATTATGCAAGCATTTTTTGAATCGTCAGTGTATTTTAAACCATCTCAAAAAATGCCAACTTACAGGTGTATCTATGTTTGTACATACACAATATATGTAAATACTTACACACAGAGGTAGCAGTAATGGTGTTAAATTGTTTTTTCCTACCTCAAAAAATGCACAATGTGCTAAAGAAGTTTTCACTTCAACAAGAATATCTACCTGACTTTGGGGCAACTTATATAATGTTTGCAGGGACGTCATTTCAAGTTTTTCCGGGGGGGGGGGGGCAAAGGGTCCAAACACAATGCAATTTCATCGGAAAACATCAAAAGCCACTTATAGGTAAATACATTGATTTCTCAAAGCCAGGGGGGCAATTGACCCCCCCTGCCCCTCTAAATGACGGGCCTGAATGTTAGTAAAAGTTTCTTAAATATTCTAACATTTTCTATTCCTGAATATTTTACTAAATTCTGGAGGACTCCAGACTTATTCATAGGCTTTATTTACCTGTAAGGTTTGAAACACAACAGTATTTTACATTTGAAAGGTTGCCAAATAACTCCAAGCTTGGTAACAATTTGCGATTTCTCGCCCAACTTAGAGATTGTAATAACACCAACTTAACATTATCTCTACGTTCTCACTGATGCCATAGGGTAATGTTAAATGGTAAACAATAGGGAAGATCAACATACAGATAAAGTTCCAAAAAGTAAAAATTAATGTAATAAATGCCAATTTTAACAAGAATTAAACAAATTAAGCACATAAAAACATAAAATAACTAACTATTTACAGAATTTCTAACAATATTGTCTTATTAGACATACACATCCATACCTAGAGATTTAAGCTCAGACAACAAGCTTCCTGGACCTTCATGACCAATAAGATGTCCTAAATACATACCAGGCTAGAAAGAAGATGTTTTCTAAATAACATATATTGATTAAAATGCATATTAAAAAACTGAAGACTTGATAAGATTTGTTGTTGTTAACATTTATTGTGAAAATAATAGTTGTCACTGCCAAGAGAGGTTGGACTTCTTTACTAACATATAAAGTAACAAAAGAAAGATTTACAACATAAAGAGAGGAAATAAAACCTAGCACACACTGGCGGGAATCAAACCTGCAACCTCTGACTTGCTAAGCCAAGTTCCTACTTCAGAACCATACAGGCCCCATCAGAATTGTTATAAGTTACAAGTAAATATTTAAGACACTATATTTTGAAGTACACTTGAATAGTAATAATTCAAAAAAAGTTCAGAACTTTTTTGTTTTTTCATTTGGCTTTAGGAATGTCATTTCATTTTTATATTCAAAGTGCAATAAGAAAAAAGTAAAAATGTTTCTGTTATAAATAAGCATGAACTATATATTGATGTCTAAAACTATATTTGCAAGGATAAAAGCATAGACTTTTTAGAAATTATAAGTTACACTTTTACTAACCGTATGTAATAATACATAGCATATAAATACAGATATAAAGGGCAAAACTAATAGCTCTGCATATGACTGTAAAACTAGCATGAAGCAATAAAAAATGCAATAATATGTGATAAGAAGTAATCAGAAAAAAAATTTAAATTAATGAATTGAAAATGAATATGATCTTCCTAGGCTTGTAAACGCATATGTGATGCTGGTAATAATGTTGTAAATCACAGTGCAAGAAATTAAGCACTACATATTCAGCAATGCAGTCTTCAGGGCATCCATAGCTCTAGGAGGATGTTTGTGCCACTGCTTTTTGATAGAAGTTCAGTAAGTCCTCTATTAAAAATTCTAATTAATTAATTCTCTCTAAAAAAAGGGGGGGGGGGCGCCCGACCGCGAACTTTCAACGATTGCCAATTATGTGCCAAAATGAAACTTCTTAGAGCGTTTTTTTTTTTTTTTTTTTTAAATTTTCCCCTTAAAAAATGGCTCCCGATCTCGAAATCCCAATGATAGTGGATTTTTCAGGGCATTTTCCATGACATTTCAAAATTTTCAAGAACTTCATATGATTTTCAAGTACTTTTCTGGGCCCATGAAAGTTCAAATGAAATTCAGGACTTTTCAACAATTTTTCAAGGTCGTGGGAACCCTGCAGCAAGAGCGAATTTTAGTGAAAAATTTAGGGGAGGGAGGGGCTAAGTCTCCACCTGCACTCCTGAAATTTGAGGCCTGCTCACTAGGGTGGGTCAAAAAAAGCTTTTATTTCCTGATCAATTTCTAATAGCATGGAAAACTTGCCCATGGGCATCCTAATAATGAGAAAAATAATAAACAAAAAATTAATTACTTTTGTACTGGAGCAAGAGCTCTAAAGTTTAGAAAAAAAGAGAAAATTCTGCAATTTTTAACGATTAATATTTTTTCCAAAAAATTTTTTTTTTATTTCTAATAGTGCGGAAAACTTGCGCATGGGCATCATAATAACGGGAAAAATAATGAAAATAATATTTAATTACCTTTGTATAAGCGCAAGAGCTCTAAAATTTAGAAAAAAAGAGAAAAATCTGTAATTTTTAGAGGTGAATTTTTTTTTTTAAATATTTTTGTTTTATTTCTAATAATGTGGAAAACTTGTGCATGGGCTTCCTAATAATAGCAAAAATAATTGAAACATAATTAACAATTTTTGAAACCATGCAAAAGGTCCAAAATTTCGAAAAAAAAAGAGAAAAATCTGTAGTTTTCAAAAATATATAATTATTTTTAAAAATATTTTTTTAAATATTTAATAGTATAAAAACTACTCTTGTAGTTGTAGAAATTGGTTAAAAAAAGGGGGGGGGGTACATTGCCGTTCGTTTGAATTTGCGCAAAAACCCTTAAAAATACTTATTTTTTATGGTCATGTTACTCATGTTACCCTAACACAGGAACCGGCAATGATATTGCCACAAGCATTTTCGACACATGACATGAGTGCAGTAGAATTTATCGGATGTGATGGGACAGCTACAAACACTGGTTGAAAAAAATAGTGTTGTATAAAACATTGAAGTTCAGTGTAAGTGATCACTGCAGTGGTTTATTTGTTTGTTACACTTTAATGAGCTTCCTTATAAACATTTATTTGAGCACTTAGACGGGACATCAACTGGGCCAGCATCATTCAGTGGTCCAATTGGCAAGCAACTGACTTACTGTGAAAAAAAATCCTGTTGTTGATTTTGTGCCTATTCAATCTGAAGTTACCGTCACAATAAGTAAAACTGACCTCAGTAAATATTATAAATATCTTTTAGACATTGTTCAAGCAGTCAGCACAGGAAGCTGTGATCCAGAATTAGTAACTAAAAATCCTGGGCCCCTCAGCCATTCCAGATGGTTAACTTGTGCAAACAGGGTGTTAAGACTTTATGTTTCCCAAATAAGTCCGACAAGCGAAATGAAGACCCTTGCAAATTATATTGTAAAGACCTACGCCCCTGTTTGGTTCAATATTAAAGTGCACAACATTGTGAAAGATGGTCCGAAGCACGTATTAAAGATCATTCAAACAACCAGACATTTTCCGGACAACATAAAAATAATAATCGATCCAGTCATTCAGAGAAACTCTTTCTTCTGCCATCCAGAGAATCTCCTGCTGGCGATGATAATGGATGACAGACAGCACGTTAGAGAGTTATGCTATACAGGAAGATACTGAAAGTCAGAAATGAGCCGCCAGTAGTGGGCCACATTAGAGCTTTCAAGCTTTCTTCAATTAACTTTGAAGCCACTGACTATCTTGACTAATTGATTGGACAAATTGTAAGCTGACAACTCCACCCCTTCTGTCAAATATGTCTACAGAAAATATTTCAACCCTATTGAAAGAAAAAACCCTTCCAGAATTTGATTACTTGAAATTTCCATGCCACACTCAGTCAGTGGAGAGTTGTGTAAAACTAGTTACAGGAGGCTGCTGCTAAAGTTTGCAGGAATGAAAACCGAGAGGGTTTTATTAAGACAACCTTAAAATCACGATCTTTAATGCAAAAATTTGATTCGAAGTCAGAATTCAAAGGGTGTAAGTAAGCACACCCAAATTGGTTGGTTGATTGGGTAGGGTGAGGGTGGGACTTGATTTAGAATTATATTAGAATCTGTAAAAAATATGCTGAAATGTGCAATAAGCTTCTATATGTGATTTTTTCTAAAAAAAAAAAAAGTATTTATAGGGTTTTTGCGCAAATTCAAAAGAACAGCAATGTACCCGAAGTTTTTTAAACCAATTTCTATAACTACTAGAGTAGTTTTTATACCATTAAATAAAAAAAAAGTTTTTAAAAATGATGATTTATTTTTAAAAATTACAGATTTTTCTCTTTTTTTTCAAAATTTTAGACTTTTTGCGTATTTTCAAAATTAATTATTTATTTTTTAGATTATTTTTGCTGTTATTAGGAAGCCTATGCACAAGTTTTCCGCACTATTAGAAATAAGAAAAAAAAATATTTTTTGAAAAAAAAATCATCTCTAAAAATTACAGATTTTTCTCTTTTTCTCTAAACTTTAGATCTCTTGCGCTTATACAAAAGTAATTAAATATTATTTTCATTATTTTTCCCGTTATTATAATGCCCATGTGCAAGTTTTTCGCACTATTAGAAATTAAAAAAAATATTTTTTGGAAAAAATATTAATCCTTAAAAATTACAGAATTTTCTCTTTTTTTCTAAACTTTAGAGCTCTTGCGCGATTACAAAAGTAATTAATTATTTTTTTTATTATTTTTCCCGTTATTAGGATGCCCATGGGCAAGCTTTCCGTGCTATTAGAAATTGATCAGAACAAAAAAGCTTTTTTCGACCCACCCTACTGCTCACCCCCCCCCCTCCAAAAAAAAAAAGTTTTAGTCATGCTACACCTATGCTAATCAGTATGCAGATATTTGAACAACAGTTTTGATTCATCCTGTATATTCAAGAAAACTAATTGTTGTATGAAAATTGAAAATTAGTCGGCTATTAGATAATATATTTTTGAATCCAAAGTTTTCTCACAGGAAACAATAACGGTTTAACCGAACATAGATATTAATGGATGAAACAAATAGCATTTTTGATTAACAAAATTGAAACAAGAATAAATAAAAACTGGTAAAATGCCACATTTTATCACTGCTTTCTGCAGTTTCACTTTAAAAGATTCTAGTTCAACTAGATGAATAAGTTTCTATGTAATGCAAAAAATATTTTTTGGAAATAAAAACTTACATTGGTTCGATATTGTTCTTGAAGGTCAGGAATAGGAAACGTAATGTTTAAGCTTCTTATATCTTTAACTGGCACAACGTAACCTTGTAACTGAATTGAAAATATTCATAAATGTTAGACTTCGATTTAAGAAAAATAATGATAATCTAAATTAAAACAAAAAAACTATGCATTACTTGTAAATGCTTTGAATCAAATGGGTGTTCATTCCATCTCGGAATTTCAACATTTGTATTAGCAACTTGTGAAAATAATGGAACTACGACATCCAGTAATTCTTCTATACTTTCTACAAAATCCATTGGAAGCAAATTAATTAATTTTTAAATTTATAACAACAGAACATAATTATATTATCATGCCAGTACTTTAATTTTTATATCAGTAAAATGCAATAACAATGACATTTATTTAGTTGGAATAAGTGGGGTAGTAAGAATTTTTTCTAGGGGGAGTCATCTGAAATTTGTCTAAATTAAAGCTTGAAAAACACAATTTTTGCCCTTGCATGTGTGTTCATCATCTAATTTGTTGCTTCATGGGTGGGGGATCACGATCCCTATCTTCCCCACGCTACTCTGGTTGGAATAATAATGAGCCCTGCGGCCAAATGTTTATCATTAGTCTGTAATGCAGATTAAAACCCCTAAAGACATTGTGCAATAGACTAAGTCATTTAATTTTTTCCTAATTTTTAACAAATTAAAAAGGTATTAAATACTATCAAACTAATATTATTGAGTATATTGAAGACTTATCAGGATAAGTCTTCTTGCCCCTAGATTGCTTTTGAAAACTTCTAGCACATGCGGGCAAGGGATACCAAGATGTGCCAAATTCATCTTATTGAGAAAAAAATCTTCCTGCGTAAAAAAGGCAAAAATGATGGTTCCAGCATTTTTCGTAGCATAGTTCTCAAAATACATTTTTATGCCTCACATGTTTCATTTCTTGCTACTTATTCAACAAAGAATTCAGTATTTAGGAAGC
The DNA here is from genome assembly GCA_038373865.1 of Uloborus plumipes. NCBI lineage: Eukaryota > Metazoa > Arthropoda > Arachnida > Araneae > Uloboridae > Uloborus > Uloborus plumipes. Next base: position 186,918 of record JAXGGA010000569.1, read on the forward strand.
TGTTTTATAATTACTTGGTTTTACCTTACTTCTACTGCATACTATTAATTTGTTAAGCTCAAGAAAAAATATTACACTATCTTAATTCTTTTTCATTTTTTGAACTGCTTGTGAATGAAAAAAGAAATTGTTGTTGTGGGAAATATTTTTAATACTTATTTTTAACTTAAAACAAGCATGTCTTACAAAATTTTAACAACTCTGTAAGACTCTCCAATCAACTATTAAAGCGTAAGAGGTTGAAAAGTGCTAATGAAGTGCTTTAAATAATTTTAATTGTTCTGGAGGTTGAAAATCATGAAATATGTTTTTGAAACTCCTTGAAAAGTGCTTCAATTCCATTTCTTATCAAGTAAATAAACTATGAATTGTCAAAATGGTAAGAAGTATACTATCTCGTTACTTATTTTGTAAATCTCTACACCATTTCCTTTAAAGGCTTTTGTGCTATTTTTACTATTGGTCATTTAGTATTATGCAATGTTGTGTCTGTCAGTGCATTGGGGAAAATGATCAAAAAATACTACATAACTATATTGAAAACCTATGATGATGATGTGTGTTTATATTTTTCTCTTCCCTCTTTCTCTATCTCTGCAGATTAATGTCAAGAATTTGTCGGTTCACATTTTATTTTTATTTCGCAGATTTTATTTTGATTGATCTTCATTTGCAAAGCCATAACTTTTAAAAGGTTTTTGTTTGATTACTTTTTTCTCATATTTCTGTAATCCCAATACCCATGTAGGGCCTCAAAATGCAGAATGTTGTATCTATGTTTTAAAAAATTTCCCAGGGAAGATATCCCTGGACCCCCTAAAACTAGGAATACCCCGCTCCCATTTAAAAGAGTTAAATGCATTCAAAAATGCATACAAAGGTTATTCTAAACAAACACACGCACACGGAAAGCAGGGTCATTAAAAAAAAAAGCAAACCATGGGTGGGAGCGGATCCGCAAAAAAATGACGTATCAACATACACACACATATATATATATGTGTGTGTGTGTTCTTTTGCATCTTTTTTTTCGGGGGGGGGGGGCAATGTGCGAAACTGTGCCCATCCTGGAAAAAAAATTTCTGTATACGGCCTTGATTGTAAGCAGTAATATTGTAATTTTTTTTATATGTCCGTTTTCTGTAAAGGGCTAGTCAATACTCGGGTATTCACTCAAAGCTTTTTCAAATTTTACCAACTAGTTTTGGTCTGTGATTTGGACATTTTTCTAACTACAGCAAAAGAATACTTTGCATTGGAGAAGAAATAATTTGATTTTAACCCTACACTGCATAGCGTTGCCAATTGGATACATGGACTATTTTTCCCTATGACCATGCAAAAGGCAACTTAAGCAGAAAAAGCAAGTATTAGGTATCTTTAAAGCAAATATAACCATCTATCCTCAAAATTATTTTTTTTTAAACGTTTTCCAATGTTTTCTTATCACACTAAAAACACATATATGTCTTACAAAGAACAAAAAATCATGCAATGTAGAGCTAAATACTGATTATACAGAGTAATATTTCCAGACAAATGAAACTATCTTTTTTTACCTTTTCCAAGAACAGCAAGAGCCATTATGTTTGCAGAATAATGTTTCTCGTGAAATCTTAAAAGTTCAGTTTGAATATTCATTCCTTTAGACTTTGGGATGTTTTGTAGTGTATCGATATTACCTAAAGCAAAAAGATAAATGACTTATTTTTCTATGGGAAAACACATATAGTCAGCAAAGTGAAATTCACAAGAGATGCAGATTGATAAACTACATACATGTTACTTGAAATTTGTTGATCATTTAACTTGTTCAGTGTGAAATATGATCGTTATGAATCTGCAACAAAGTTAGTAGAAATACAGTAAACCCTCATTAATATAGATCCTATCAAATCATAATATCCTTAATACAGACAGCTATTTAAATGTACATACTGTTAATGAAAAAGAGCAGTCTACATAATTACGATCATTTGAGACATCTCCTTCTACTAGTTTTTTAAGAAATGATCACAAAAGTAAGACAACAAATGTTCAGAAGTTTCTTCAAACCAGTGAGCACGTCAAGTCTGGTTAGTCAAGATAAGCCACGACCATAATGTTCTAAGCAGTTTTTTTCCTGATGTTTAATGCAAGTAAAATAATGTGTGTACATACATTTAAATTTCATTCTCTTGAGTCCAAAATACAACTTTTATTGTGTCCAGTAGTTTATTTATGTACCTTAGCTAAACATAAGTTATTTTGTTTAATCTGTACTTTCATGAATTCAGAGGGCCTGGATCCTTATTATGGGATCTGGATTAATAAGATTGTACTGCAATAGACAAGTAAGATGATATTTTTAAACTATTTGAATAATGATATAATAAAAGTTCATTAACCAGACATTCAGGTAACCAGAAAGTTCAGTCAACTCATATTTCTCTGAATAGACTTGTTTTCTATTCCCTCAAAAAGTTGCATATTTTCCTGCCATACAAAATAGATTTCTGGTTTTCCCTTCCTCATATGATTTTTGAAAAAGAAACAAACAATAAAAAGACAAAAGATTGAATTAGAGCATCTTGAAAGACCAAATCGTAGTAGGTTATATCAGTTAAGTCAGTGGTCCTCAACCTTTTTACAGCTACCGTCCCCTTTAGGATTGAAAATTGTTTCAGCGCCCCCTATCAAAACGGGCGTAAAACTGGGAGGGGAGGTAAAGCAATTTTCTGGACCGGTTTAATTCTATAATTTTTCTCAAACAGATTGTTGGAAAATGACTATAGAGCAGAAAAACTTTGCTTAATGTTTTTATTCTTTTTCTTTATATGATTTTTTTTTTTCTTTTTGTAACCGAGCATTTTTTTTCCTCTGAAAAGCTGTGTCAGAGTGATAACCAAGAGCTTAGAATGGGACCATTAAATGAGTGAACCCTTTTTAAGGTGAATGAGAACAATGCGTTTTGAAATAGAAATGCTCCGTTTTTCAACATTTTTATTTAAAAACAAATATATTTTGAAAAGTACACTACGTTCAAATAGTTCCTTGACCGGTCTGATTCCAAACAATGGTGCACAGTGTAGTTTATTTACTTGCAACTACACTTGCAATACACATCCCTATTTATTACGTACGGATATGGGATTTTACAGTGAAAGGGCAATAAAAAAGCCGGACCTTCTAATTTTCTTAGGAGTGACTAAGACTTGAAACTATGACTATTATAAATCAAGTTTTAATTTTTTAAAAAAACCTGAAATAAATTGAATTTACAAATTACAAGATAAGTTAATTTCAAAGAAATTCTTTTTGACTAATTTATTGCCGTGAAGGTTTATACCTTTGGCGATGTCAGAGTAAAGATGGCGGTGAGATTGGGGACATTCTCCGAAATTAGTTTTGAAAACAAAGTCTTAAAAATGCAGTTACTTTAATCTTATGTTTCGTGGTGTTGAGACTTGGGTTCAGATACCGCCCCACGAGAAATATTTAAAATGGGTGCAATTTTAGGCAATTTTTGGTTATGTTAACTAGGGAGAAAGAAGTCTTAATGATTTTTTAAACCTGAAGTTATTTTAAGGCTAAGTTTAACAATGTTAGGGAGTCAGAGCTATTTCCAGTGTTCTCTGAAATTGAAGTATGAAAACATAAATTTACAATTTTTTTTGTTGATGTTGACCGAATGGTAAAGGCTCTGAGTTTCCTCTGGAAATTTTTTTCACATTAAACTCTAAAGAATGTGATTGTTAGTTGTCTTTGGCGTTGCTATGGGGATGCTTTAACAGCACAAAGAGTCTGTCAAGTCAGGTGGCTCTCATCTAGACATTTTTAGAAACTGACCTCATAAAAACGCATTTTTAAGCTCTGCTTGATCACGATTTGAGAAGAGGCGAGTAGTTCGAGGCTCCCTCCATTGATGGAAAAATTTTCAAATTGATATCGATAAAACAGATTTTTAGCTATTTTGGGTAGTTATGCTATGAAAGGGGGCACCCACCTCAAAAACTTTTTTGAAATTCAAGTGCTATTGACAAATTTTAGGCCAGCACCGAGGGGCTTTAATGTACCAAGATTTTTAAGAAGTGACATTCTGCTAAAGAGGCTTCTAAATTGTGAAAAAGTTGAGTTTTTGATGACATTCACAACATTGACCGAGAGGGCACAGCTGAACAGTAAGGTTTATTTTTGGATTATGTTTATTACCCATTTCGAAATATTCTTTTAGCATTATAAACTTGATATGACAGGATATATTACTTTATATCAGACTTAAGATACATTGTTTACCTGTTTTACAGCAACTAGAACGACAAGAAGTACATAAATTGCTTACTATGTGGGAACCGAACAGAATAAAGAGATGTAACAAAAAAACGTCGCCTGGACAAATAAAAAAATATGGTTTTTGACGTACTCTGAGTATTTTCGAGAATTCATTTTCAATTTTGTTTCAACTGTACAACCATCTTTAGATGCCATTTCAGCTAGTTAGGAAGTTGGGATATAATAGTGCTACAAATAATAGCAATACATATTTTAAAACAGGTAATTGGCCTTTTTTCTTAACGCCGAAAAACACTTATTTTTCAAAGTTTAGAGCCAAATTATACAAAAACTGAAAGAGTAGCCATAGGTTTGTTAACGGATTGTGTTTCTGGGACAAGAAAGGGTTCTACTCCAACTAGTTTTGTATCTGGTCACTCATGGTGCAGGAGATAATGACCCTCAAAGTCACGTGATTTTGTGATTTCTGCAATTTCAGAGTCAAATACTTCGATGTGCAAAATATCAACCACACAAATCTTTGTTTTTGGATACTACTCTTTGGTGGGTATTTACTGATATATACATTACCGTGGTGCACCGTTTCCACAAGAAGATTTGGTCAGTCAAAGTTGCATTAAAAAACTATTTTTCGTACAACTTTGAGTGACCTCTGACCTTTGCGTCAAATGTTGTCCACAAATATTTATGTACTTACAGTTAGTGGGGATATAGTAGAACACAAAATAATTGTCAGTTCCACGGTTCACACCTAAAGCAAAAAGTATTGGCTTATCTAAGTTGGCATGTTTTTATTGAAAAAAAGAGCAAAGTCCAACTTTGACCTCCCAAAACGGAAAGAAAAATTTTTTTTTGAAAAAATAAAAAAACATGTGGGTCATTCCACGTCAAGTGATCCAAAATCTGAGAAAAATTTTACCTTACATTTTTGTATTTCTTTCACATTTGGCTCATCAATTGTACCCCTTGAGGTAATCAAAAGTCTCAATTTTTGGATTTTTATCTCTATTATTTTTTCATTTATGAGACTTTGAACTTTGGAAAAACCCTCGTTTTTCCATGGATAAGGGTACATAAAAGGGACCATAACTCGGCACCAAATATAGATAGAACGATTTGGTAAATGGCATTTTAAAGTACGTTAGTTGCCGCTTAATCGGATATGCAACATGACTAATTTGATAAAAATTTTGTTTTTCAAAAAATGAAATTTAAATTTCAAATTTAAATTTCTCGAAAAACATATAATGAATTTTTTTGAAAAAATTCTCAAAAATTCTTATGTATTTCATCTATGTTTGTACAAATTTTTAGATTGGGATCTCAATGGGATCATATTTTTTTGAATTTTTGAATAAAACTGTATAGGAAAAAAAATGATATTTTTTAGATTCTATTTATTTAAATACTAAGTTCTCTTGCTCGTGATGGTCTAAAAAGTAGTAAACAAACATGAATATGTTTAAAGTGAGCTGGCATGAGCTTATAGATATGTCAGGTTCACCCCTCTACCCCTTTCTTCCCCGCACAACCACTCTTTTTTAATTCAAAACTGTTCAAAATGTTTAAAAAAAACAGAAACTCTTTGATACAAAATGAATAGTAAACTTATTTAAAGTGGGGAAATGGGTTTCCTTATAACTAGACGAAGTATCCCCCTCCCCACCCAAATATACCATTCACACTATACTAATATGACGTTTAACATGGGGATTGAATTGAGGATTATTTTCAAACCTAGGTATATATATTGTTTTTCAGACGAAGTGTTTCTTTTCAATCCGAACTTCAAAGTGTACTTCCATTCAATATCTAAATTTATGATTCATTTCATCTTCTACTCCAGCACCAATCTTCAATTTTGAAGGGAGGAAATAAATGGGTCGCCCCAATATCATAGCAAACAGCAAAATAGCACTGTTTCGTCTTGTTCTCATCGTTTTTTCTATTCTTTTCGCACAAAACTGAAAATAAATCAAAATATCAGATCATATGTCTGTGTCCCCATAACTATCTTTCCACATTATCTAGTGTGCAGCTGTTATTTAATTTTTTTAATCGTTTGTGTTCTTTTTCATTTTGTTGTAAAGGAAAGTAATGCAGCAAGATATATCTATATATATATATTAAACAAACACTGCTTTTTTGAGCACAACCTCACATGTTGTTTAACTTCTTTACAGATTGCTCCCCCCCCTTACCCTACCTTTCCACTCCAAACTTTTATTTTTTTTATCATCCCGCCTTACCCCATTTCAAAGCCTTAGTCTCTACTGATGTCTGGTAGTGTTTCAGTTTGTTCTGTTTGTTACTCTTTCCTATTAGCTCATGAGCTTTGTCCAATAAGAGAAAGGAAAGGCAGTGATTTGGACTGACATATAACGTGACACTTTAATTTCTTTTCAGTTTTGTGTAAAAATAATGGGAAAACATTATGAGAACAAGGGGAAACAGTGCTATTTTGCTGTTTGCTATGATCTTGGGGCGACCCATTTATTCCCTCCCTTCAAAATTGAAGATTGGTGCTGGGGGAGGGGATAAAATGAACCATAAGTTTAAATTCATATTTTGAATGGAAGTACACTTTGTGAAGTTCGGATTGAAAACGAAACACTTCCTCTGAAAAACAATATATACCTAGGGGGAAAATAATCCTCAAATCTATCCCCAGGTGAGACGTCATATTAGTATAGCGTTAATGGTATATTTGGGTGGGGGAAGGGTTTTACTTTGCCTTGTTATAAGGAAGCCCATTTATCAACTTTAAACAAGTTTACTGTTCATTTTGTATCAAAGAAGCTTTTTTTTAGCATTTTGAACAGTTTGGGGGGAAAATGGTTGGGTCAGGAAGGAAGGGAGGGGGAGCTGACCAATCTACAAGTTAATGCTAGCTCACTTACCTAGAGTAAAAATAATAGTCAATTCAATCCCCAGGTTAGACGTCATAATAGTACAGCGTTAATGGTATATTTGGGTGGAGGAGGGGGATACTTCGTCTAGTTATAAGGAAACTCATTTACCAACTTTAAAAAAGTTTAGTATTCATTTTGTATCAAAGAGTTTTTTTTTTTTTAAACATTTTGAACAGTTTTGAATTAAAAAAGAGTGGTTGTGCGGGGGAGGAAGGGGGAGGGGGTGAACCTGACAAATCTATAAGCTCATGCTAGCTCACTTTAAACATATTCATGTTTGTTCACTACTTTTTAGACCATCACAAGCAAGAGAACTTAGTATTTAAATAAATAGAATCTAAAAAATATCATTTTTTTTCCTATACAGTTTTATTCAAAAATTCAAAAAAATATGATCCCATTGAGATCCCAATCTAAAAATTTGTACAAACATAGATGAAATACACAAAAATTTTTGAGAATTTTTTCGGAAAAATTAATTATATGTTTTTCGAGAAATTCAAATTTGAAATTTAAATTTCATTTTTTGAAAAAGAAAATTTTTATCAAATTAGTCATGTTGCATATCAGATTAAGCGGCAACTAACGTACTTTAAAATGACATTTACCAAATTGTTCTATCTATATTTGGTGCTGAGTTATGGTCCCTTTTATGTACCCTTATCCATGGAAAAACGAGGGTTTTTCCAAAGTTCAAAGTCTCATAAATGAAAAAATAATAGAGATAAAAATCCAAAAATTGAGACTTTTGATTACCTCAAGGGGTACAATTGATGAGCCAAATGTGAAAGAAATACAAAAATGTAAGGTAAAAAACGTTGGATCACTTGACATGGAATGGAAACCCATGTGTTTAATAATTTTAAATAAAGGCCATATTCTGAAATTTTCAGCAAAATCAAAAATGTCAAGTTTTTTGACTGCCTGATTCTTAAAAAAAACGGCTCTTAACAAATGCCCACAGCAATGTTTGCAAAGAAGCTGGATTAAAATATCTTTAAAATAAAAAAAGCATTTATTAAGATAAAAACATTAAAACAAGCTTGAGATGTGTGCTGTCAAGTTTCAATAAACTTCCTGGGGAAGGGCAAATCCTCAGCTACAAAAATCTGGTTGAAGCTTTATTTCATGCATTTATTGCAATGCTTTCTTATGCAATATATCACTTAAATAGATTTACATTAATTTTGTTAATAATTGAGATGCACTGTAAGTTTCTGCAAATTGCCACTGCTTTATAAATGTTTTTGAATCCTTAGCTCTTTCATAGCAGCAATAAACAAAAGAGCAAGTATCAGTTTGACTTCCGTGTCTCTACTTTTTTGTCTGATGACTCTAATGTGTGATATACACTGTTCAAAACAATTAAAGGATATTTTAAGCTTTATATAAAATAAAGGTCCAAGAGATTTTTTTTTTTTTTTGACAGAAAATGGGAAAGGAGTTACAAATGCAATTTTGCTTCCCTTTTCAAACTCTGGCGTACGCTAATTTTTAGTTGACATCAAAAACACATCAGAGGTAGCGAGTGAAATTCAGATTTCAACTAACTGAAAGGTAAAGCATAAAACAAGGATATACATGCAGTAAGCAACGAATTTTTAAGAGCATGATACCTAAACAAAGTAATTTAACCCAATCAGAAGCTTGGACAGTTGTTGGTGGTTTGTGAAGGGGCAAACAAAAGTCGAAGTAGCAGAGGCGAAAGAGTTTCTCATTGTGCGAGTTTCAGGACATGGAACTGATTTTCAAAGACTGAAAATGAAGGTTCATGACAAGGGCTAAGTTGTAGACCTGATATAATGCCAAAAAAGATCGATAATTAATGCGAACCATTCAGAAATGCCAAGATATGGATGCCACTTTTCTTTAACAGCTCTTTCATTCGGCTACTGGCACCACAATTTCGACTCAAACTCTCTGAACTAAGTTCCATGCTGTAGGCATGTACTTTTTTTGTCAATGGTATGTGTTACGTTTTCAACAAAGCACTGTCGCACCCCTATGAAGTAGGAAACAGTCATTTTCGTAAAATTTGGTGTCCCAAAATTGTGTTCAGCCAAATCAAAATTTCAGTAAAAATGTAACTTATTGCCACTTATTTCTAACCCTGTAGTGGGAACGTTCTATAACTCGAACTACTGATAACTCAAAGCTTTCAGCGAGTCCCTTGGGACTTACAAGTCACTGAGACTTGACTATTTATAATTCTAACTTTATTATGGACTAAAACATAAAAAATAACTGACCAGTTCCAAACTTGCTAAAATCATGATTTGGATCACATGTGGCCTTCTCTAACTGAGCCAACCTCCAAGAGTCAATTTGTAAATTCTTTTCATGTTCGGAATCAACTGCATTAACTTCTTTTTCTGTAGAGCTTTCTGTAAACAATGGGCTTAGGAAGAATTGAGCAAATCTAGAACACAGAAATGATGTAAAGTTTAAATAATACTAATAACTACAAGTTGGAATACTCAATAGTATTAACATTATACAGTATTAATCAGGGTGTAAAAAAATCAATGATTTTTTTTCAAAATCAAAACAAAATTCGGATTTTTTTTTAATTTAAATCTGATTTTTTTTATTTAAAAAAATTGGAAACTTCAGTTATTAATTAATTTACATTTATGAACGACTTACCTTTAAGTTTTTAAAAATACAAAAACACCTTTGCAGTAAAGCTTCACCAAAAAACTGATGTAAAACCAGATTCAATGCAAATACATATGATTCTAATCACTTTTATTCTCAACAAAATTATGAAACACTATGCAGAAAAATTAAAGAAAATAAAAACATTAAGCACCATTACATGAAATTTTAATAAAATGAGAAGTACAATGAAAAATTTATATGCAAAAATTTTAAAATTAAATATGACTTTTTCAACTGTAATGAAAATAAAAAAAAGAAAGAAATTAAGAAATTCAACAACTGTTAAAGTGTAAAGATAGGAAATAACAAGCTGATGATGTTTTTTTTTTCTTTGGTAAGATATGTACAGGGCTCGCAGTTGACTTTTAAAAAATTTTAGGGGAATTTTAGGAACATTTTTCAAAATTTTAGGGGTCATTTACGATTTTGTTCCACTACAAATAGAAAAAACAAATAGCACTATTTGTGTATACATATTATTTGGACTGCAACCTTCCACCATCTGTGGAGGGGGATGAGTAGGATTACTTTTCAATTTATTAGATGGAAATCAAAGCTCTAAAAGAAAATGGCAAAAATAATGAAATTGGGATTGTCCAAGAGCATCTTATAAGGATTCAAATAAAAAGTGATTTAAATCAATGATTTTTTTAAAAGAATCGTTAGGTTTAAATAGCGATTTAAATCACAGATTTAAATAATTGACACCCTGGTATTAATATTAAACAGAATATTTAAAACTGTATAATAAAGTGGTCCAAATAATACTGTTTATTTCAGGCATTTCAAAAACCAGTAATATTTTAAAGAATAAACCATATAGCATCAGATTCATTCATCACCCCACCCCCATAATGTTGGTAACTATCAGAGTTAAATTTCAAAGTTACTATATCAAAATTTGCACTATTTTGTGTGGTACGAAGGCAAAAACTTTGGATAAAGGAAAATTTTGCAAAATACTAGATCTGTGAGCCATTAGATGCATTTTGGGAAATTTTCAAACTCTACATTCTAGTGGGCTGTATTTCAGGAGAAATGCATGAAGGACCAGGAAAAAAAAAAAAAAAAAAAACTGGGTCATTTCATAAATAAACATAATAGAAGCTCCATTTTTGACAAATCTAGATATGTCCTAAACTGCCAATTATACTTTTTTTTTTTTTTTCAATATTAATCATTAGTTATAGAAAGAGCTGTCATCTTGGAATTTTAGTTAAGAATTGTGTAAAAATTTAAACTACATCAGAAATCTTATGCAGATATTTAAGATTTTGAGAAATAAAGGTTGAAGATAAGAAAAAAGGAATACCTATTAAAATATTTTTTAAATTCATCACAAAAATATCAAAGAAGTATAATATTTAGTTTGCATCAGAATTTTTATGCAGATCTTAGATTTTGTGGAATTAAGACAGCAGATAAGAAAAAAAAACTTACCTATCTAAAGAGTCTTTTAAATACATTGTAGAAACATCAAAGAAGTAGCATGTATTATCAGCAGCAGTATATGCATTGCTGCTACCCCCATGCTCATGAAGAAACTACAAATAAAAAAGTTCAGAATGCAAATAAGTAATGTGATTAAATAAGTACTAAGAAGCACTGTTAACAATTCAGAAATAAATGCGTTCACACTCAATTTCAATTAAATTTCAAATAAATGAAATTTTATAATAATTACAATCATTGTTTGAGTCTGCAATCATCACTATAGTAATAAATTAATAATCATAATTTTTCAAATTATGATGTTTCCATACACAATATCTTATTTATAGAAACCTAATACATATATATAAACAGGGTTGGCAAAAACCCAACCCACCTGGGTTTTGTGGGTTTTTGCAGGTTTTTCTGGGTTTTTGTGTTTAAATTTTATTTCTTATGCATGTATTGATATATAATGTATGCATTCATTCACATAAAAATATATTTATTAAGTTAAAGTTCTGAATTGCATTTAATCAAAGTCAATGGATTGCTAACTAATATTATTAACAATATCAATTAATAATATCATCAACCGAATTGTAATATTTAATGTGTATATTTAAGAAGCTTTGGACAATGATTTCAGCTATAAACATTTATCACTTGTCTCTTACAAAATAGAAGAACTGTTGCAAATGGGCTTTCCTACAAATACAGGAATATTTAGGGTGTGAAAGTTTCAAAAACTTAATGAGAAAAGATGATTATTTCTATTAATAAACAAGTGCTTTTATGGTATCAATTTAAGTAGCCTGCTTCATATCTAGTCACGTCATTTGCATGTTTTTTATAAGGCATATCTCAATGATAGGTGTGTGCCTGAGATAAGGGAAGTGTCTAACCCCTCCTCCTATTTTCAAAACCAAAACTGATTAATTTCAGATGGGGGAGGGGGGAGTGGGGACTTTTAATCGATTTTTTTTTTTTTTTTTTTTGAAATAATCTTTAGAAAAAAACTAGGTTAACATTTGAACAAAGCAAGAATTATAAATTTATTAATAAATGCTTGTCATAATATTTTAGGGTACAAATGCGTTATACGACCTACGACGCAAACGAAGGCGATAAGTATTTCCGGATGGCACCCCGGACAAAACGCAATGTCTGTGACGTCATGGGCGTGCGGTGCGCCGTGGATCCTGCAGTGATGCTCTGTGAGTATGGTAACCCTGAGTGAATTCTGAGTGAAGCACAGTTTGAAGTTCTTCTTTTCTCACGTGGCCGTTCGTGTGGAAGGTAGGTGAAGGTATGTTCTGCTCTTAGGGAGATTTTGAAGGAATTTAAACTTGAATACTCTAAAATAAAGTTTCTGATGAAACTGTAGGTAACTTTCCGAAGCTTTATTTTAGAGTATTAAAGTTTCAAATTGTTTGTTTAGGTTTTTTTTTGTCTCATATACATCGTACCGATTATGAGTTCGGTGTGTAGCGTAGTTGAAAAATATCAGTTGAAACTGTTAAATGAGTCGTCTTTTATTTTTTCTAGCTCTCGCCCAACTTACGGTCGTACCGGGGTGCCAAATCGTTTGTTTATTTTTAAATTAATTGAGAACAAAGAGGTATTTCTGGAATTTTTAAGGGAAGTAGGGTTATTGAAAAGTGAAATTATTTGTACTCGATGCAGTTCGTCAATGACAATAAGAAATAGAAAGAATATATCTGATGGCTACGGATTTATATGCAGAAACAAAGTAGATGGGAAAATGTGTGGGAAAGAAACTAGTATAAGGTGGGGGTCGTGGTTTACTCTTTGTAAATTGAAGTTGGAGGAAATTTTTTTGCTGACATACGAAATTGTTATTGGTACGAAAACGGCAGACATCGAAAAGCAGTATTTTTTTGCTACTCACACAATGACAGACTGGCAAAACTATATAAATGAAGAAATTATAAATTACATAGAATTACATTTGGGAAAAATAGGGGGGGTTGACAAAATAGTCGAAATAGACGAATCAAAATTTGGAAAAAGAAAATATAACAGGGGTCATGCAGTCGAGGGTCAGTGGGTTTTTGGGGGAACAGAAAGGGGGACGGGTAAAATGTTTTTTGTTGCTGTGGGTGATAGGAGTAGGGATACTTTATTTTCTGTTATTAAAGAATGGATTTTGCCAGGTACTACCATACATTCACACGGGTAGAAAGCGTACAAAACTTTAGATAGAGAAGGCTTTGAACATTTCGCGGTAAATCACGATCTTCATTTTGTAGACCCCGACACAGACTGTCACACTAATACCATTGAATCCACATGGCGACACGTTAAAAGTACACTACCTACACACAATAGGAAGGGGGATTTTAAATGTTATCTTGCTTATTACATGTTCAAAAAAAATTGTGAGTTTCATAATGAAGATAGGTTTAACAAATTTTCAGAAATAGTAAGGGGGGTTAATTGGGAAGATTACGAAATAAGAGAAAAGTAAAACCATTTTTTTCTCGAAATTTTCTTTAGAATTTTATTAACAAAATTGCAATTTTGGTACTAACATTTTTGGGATTTAACGTTTTTTCATACATTTTGTGAGTGGATAATTTCCCTAAGAGCGGAACATACCTGCACGACCTTTTTGGTACAAGCATTTTTAAAAAATCCAAGGTAAGTTTATTGAAAAAACCTTTTCATATTGTGTTATATTGTATTGCATAATATTGTAGGATACTTTGCATGTTTATCTTCGTTTTTTCCTGTTGGTGCCAAAAGAGCATCGCCAAGATCGATGTGCGATAATTAGCGTCGTACATCGAATGCTTGGCGACGTCTTTTGGCGCCAACAGGAAAAAGTCGCCAAGGCTAGGTCGGATATCGCATTTGTTCCTATTTTAGTAGTAATAAATTGCATGGGGACGCATTTTCTTTGTTTTTTTTTTTTAAATCAAAGAAATGGTTTAGTGCTTCAAGTCAGTGGTATGGTACCTCTATAATATAGCACTTAAAAATCATCACATACTAAATGCAATAGGGTTAGAAGAAATGAAGAGCAAAACTTTATTTTTCTTGCTCCATGATAAAAGCTAAAATTACAGTAGCAACTATTCCATACAAAAATTTCTATTTCGAGAACTACAAATTAAAATTAATTTATTAAATTTTGTGTTGAATCAAAATTATCATAAAACATTAACTAAGCAATTTTTTTCTTCTACAAGAAGTTTATCAATGGTTCATTTTCAATTTATTTTAAAATTTGAAATTTGCTGTGAAAAAATAAATAAACAATAATAATAAGTATTTTGCAACAAAAAGTAATATCCAAGCTAGAAATATTTTCTGAACAATGACTTTGAAAATGAAGAAATAATAATTATTTTATAAAATAAATAATTACTCTAAGAAAAATTATCTCAAATAAACATGATTTCTTACTTATTTTTTATGTATAATTTAGATGAGATATTATTATTAACTATATTTGTTGATAACTTAGAAATTGACAAAACCCACTTTGGACAAAAACCCAGTTGGGTATTTGTTGGTGGACCCACCCAGAAAAACCCGGGCAGGTTTTTCTGAGCTGGGTCCACCTTTGCCAACCCTGTATATAAGTGAGTACATTTTCACGTCACTTTGTTATTTGGAGGCAAGGAAATTCTAAAGATCAAATCTCAAAAATCATGATAGTATTTTATAAGATGCAATTACACACAGCATAACGTATAACAACAAATAACATTTTAATAAAACTATTGCTTAAAAATGAAAAAATTATCTACTTACTTTATTATACTCATTTTCGACTGGATACTGAAAAAACAATAAGCAAGATATAGATATATTCATCTTTTTATTTATCAAAAGCAGTTTTAAAATTTTGATGCATTAAAATGTTTTACATTGCAAAAAAAATAAATAAATTAATAAATAAACAAAACATGCTTTTATATTATATAGAATTAGAATGTGAATTTAATTCAAAATTTGAGATCATTCAAAAAATGAAACTTAACATTTACAAGAAGAGCCGTCCTTTTTTTTTTTTTTTTTTTTTTCAACATTTAAAGCAGACATTTTTATACACTCTTAGATGAAACTGCAACAGCACGAAAACCTGACCAAATAGATGCTAAAGGCCAGAGTGACTACATCTATCCAGTCAAGCAGTATACACATCGCACAGAACATTCTCTACTAAACCCTGTCTTTTAGAATGAAGCTTTAAATTAACCACAATGAAATACTTTATTTTTATCTTTGACTTTTTTTCCTTGCATTTACAGCAACTTTTAGACGACATGTGTCACATAATTAATCCATTCAGTAGCTTGTTAATCAAGTTGACCATGACAAAAGTTTGTTCCAATCAACAAAGGCATGCTAGGGTGGACCTTAAAAGCCATGAAAATTGTTTTTTCAGAGTTTTACATCTCTCACCCTTTTAAATGGTTCTATTTACTATAAAAATGATACATACAAAGTTTGAACAATATATTAAAATATTTATTATATTAGTCTCAAAGAAGATAGATCCCAAAAATTAAGATTAGTTGCAACAAATGTAATTGAAGTTAATGCTTTGATTTTCAAGCAACTTATTAATCATATTGCACTTAATAACTTAAATATTTTATATCAAATTAATATAGTTTTTGTAAAAATTAAGAGTCCTTACTTTGGCGATTAAATACAACACTCATCAACCACTTTTTGAAAACCCAAGCAACCTCAGATTATTCATTTTGCAATTTTCTTATCCTTTTGGTTTCAAAAAACACCTTTTCTATTTTATTGCACTTATCTTGAGATGTAAAAGGAATCCATAGTAGCTAAAGAATTTTCTATATAGAAAATAGACAAGAAAAGCAATTACTTGTTTCACTTACACCCCACCCTCTTATGAAATAAAAGCACAAATTCAGGGGTAGCTACAAAAGGTATGAACACTTTGGGGATGGGAAATAAATGAGCAAATGCAAATAAATAAAATTGTAGTTATTCCTCTTATGAAAATATATTCTTCCACAAGTTACCTATTAATTTGATGCTTTTTGTTTTTGTAAAAAAATGTCCTGGCTACTAATTGTAGAAAGTGCCCATTAAACTAAAAGTGTCTACCTTTAGTATTTTTATCTACTTTCAGATATAATCTAAAATCATAAAATATGTGACAGTTGTACTCAGGATGACCTCTTTTAAAGGCTTCAAGGATTCCGTTCCACTATTTTTGGCGGCATAAGGTTGACTACTTTGACATGATTAAACACAATTTTAATTGAAAATACTCACGAAATAAGATAATCTTCATACAATTTGATCTTACCACGCATACAAGTGTATAAATAACAGTAGTTCTGAAAGAAATAAGCTTTTAACAGTTTGACCAATAATTTTTTAATACCTTTTTTGTTCCAAGAAATAACATATGTTCACAAAAATGAGCTAATCCTGGAAGATCTGGGGGATCTGACATGGATCCTAAAATACAAATTTGGAATGAGTCAAGCAGTTATAAGAATACTTTATTCGCAACATACTTTCAAAACTTGTTAGAATACTGTTGAAACATAGAAAATTTGACTTGAAAACAGTTTTTAAAAAAATGTATACTGTCAGGTAGAAGTGTAACAAACATTAAATATATATTTTCATTACATAATAGTACAACCAGTTTCATTATCACAAAATGTTAAAAGTAAAATATAAAGATATAAACACTTTATTTGGATTTATGATTAATTATACGACTCTGTAAGGTTTCCCATAAAACTGTAGCAATAATCAACAATGTTAAAAATATGTTAAAGCCATGTAACAGTTGCCAAAATTAGCGACGTCCTAAAAAAGGTATAGAACATAAATATCAGTGTTGTACTTAGTACTCGGTAACAACTCGGTACTGGGTCAATACAGAGTTGCTGTAAAAATGAAATATTGTTTAAAACAAGTTTTTTTAGGAATTTATAATTGCTTCATTTATAAAATACAATTGAATTCGATGTATAAGTTAAAAAAAGAAAAAACTCATAACAGCAACGTAGAGTAAAGTTAGCTATGGATGTATTATATGAATCATGTTTGTTCTAAATAGTTTTTAATCAATAAAGCAGCTGATTCAAATTAAGCGACTTATTCAATAAAGCTAGATATTGTTCTGTTTCTGATGATTTGATTTACACACACATTAAAGCGGTTGATTCAATTAACCAGAGTTCACTCTATCCACAACTTACTATTGTACAATTTTCCTTTGAGCAGGAACAATCCAAGTGATAATTGAGATGAATAATCGTAGACAGATAACAAAAAACCTTTCAATCATACTCCAATTTATTTCAAATCATTTAAAAACTTAGATGGCAAATTGTTTAAACCATGGATTTGAGGATTCAATTTTTTGACACAATACCTAGTAGTAAAATTAAGCCATTTTTATAATAGTAAAAAAAAATATAGCGACCACTTTTGGTGAAGAAGTACTATTTAAAAAATAAAAAATGCTATGAAAATATTTCAGCAATCAAAATCATTGTACATTCAACTCAGGTGCAGGCGCGGATCCAGAGGGGGGGTCATGGGGGTTATGACCCCCCTCCTTAACCGACAAAATGTAGCAAAAAATTGCATTTTTGGTACTTAAATTTCGAAAAAATTGTCAAAAACCCCCATTTTTGCCCAAATATTGCCCTTTGACCCCCCCCCCTTTCCGAAAATGACCCCCTCCTTAGCCAGAAGCTGGATCCGCCCTTGCTCAGGTGCAAAAAGTGTCATACTGAGAACTTAATAACTTGGTCAAAGTGCTACTCGGTAAATCTCTAAAAAATATTACCTAACATAAAAGACTACACTTACAACAATTCTTTCAAGGGGAGAAAAACATGTAAAAATCCCTCCGTATTTGTATAAACTTCTTTCAATACAAGAACACTTTTAGAAAAAAAAATTGTGATCATTTTCTTTGGAATAAAAAATACTTTTCATTTTAAAAAGTCAAACTATTTGTGGATCTTTCTTCTTTATAAATGAGGTTTTATGCGAATATTATGCATAAAGAGTGTTCCTTTCAAGTTCATATGTTAATTCTAAAAATGAGCATAGTAGATTAAACATATAATTAACATATTAATATATACATATAATAATAACATATATATAATAAGACATATTAATATATTTAACATATTAATATATTTTGAAAACCATTTTTTTTTTTTTTTTTCATTTTCAATGGGGCTGCTTAAGCCAAGAGGCCTTAGCTTTTTGCAGGCCAAGTGTGACTCTCAGGTTTGGCACTCAATCTTTTATGTGGCACCATTAAGGTGCGGGTATCAATATCAATAGTACAGATAATTTTGAAGTCTAGTTTCCACCGTATTAAGCAGTTGGGCACTATTCAATGCGAAATAGCAGTAGTACAGTTTTTAGAAATTTCAAATTTTGGAAGTCTGGATTTTCAAGATTGGACGTTATGTATGTAGAATGTCACTAGAGCTTTTTTTCTGAGAAGCCTAGGGATTTAATGTTCCAGAAATGTGGGAAGTTAAACAACAAAGGCGCTTTCTCCTCAGCTACTCTTTGTCGGGTACAGTGCAGGTAAAGAGCGATAAGGTGTACCATGCAAGCTAAAGATAAGCATTAGAAATTATTTTTTACAAAAAATTACCAATTTGGGTTAATATATATTATTCTATCACATAAAAATAAAGCTGAAAAATGTAATGGTTACCTATTCACATTGTAGGGACATGTTCAATTAAAATAATAATATTTTGTACTTTTTCAATATTTAAATGTAAATTCCATACTAAATCTAGGGTTTCCAGCCTGTACAAAAATACATTTTCAGTATTTTCAGTACCAGTAGACACCCTGTTCAATGTAATTGTTTCAAAGATATTGCAGATTTTTACCATAAAAGATCCTGCAGAGGTTTTAATCCATGAAGATCTATTGATCAAACAATTTCAAACTACTACAATATTATTTTACTTAATATTTAAGAATAATTAAATAAATAAATAATAATAATGACAAAAATATATGTACAGTAACTTTCTGAGACCTCTAGTTAAGAGGAGAAAGCTGGTGAACTTTCAAATGCTACGGAAAGTGTACATAAAACAGATAAAAAGGATTCATTTAGAAACAAAATAAAATGTTTACCAATTTGAACATTTAGAGCTGCAGCAGATTTATCAGTAGATGGATCACTAATTAATAATACTTTCATTCCATTGATTAGCTCCAAACCACAATAATTCCTGTTATCTTCCTCAGATTTGATGATATTATCATGAAGTTTTGACACTGATTCATGACCAACAACCATGGTTTTCTTATAGTATGCTTGCCTGAAAAAATTAAAAAAATTCAAATAACGTTAAGAATTGAACATCCATTAATATATATATTTTTTGATTATATTATTCTTAACTTAATGCAAAAAAGAAAGCAAATTATTTATGTGAACACACTTGCACTTCTGTATAATACATGAAATGAAAAAGACAGTTTTTTTTTTCTACTTGTTAAATGTTTTTTAATAAATTAATAAATAAAAAAATTATTTAAAACAAGAACAATCATTCAGGTTAACTTTGAGCCACCTCAAATTTCTTAGGATACTCGAATGAAAAAACACTAGAAAGCTGAAAATATTATGAAATCAGATATCTACTCTTTATTAAAAAGAAAAAGTTTGAAAAATTGTATATAACGAAGAAAAAAAAATCCCAAAGGTACTATTTGGAACTATTATATTCAAAATGCTGATTTGAAGTGGTTGAAATCTTAGATTAGCCGTAATTATTCCTTAAATTAAATTTTTTACACCTATGACTGCAAGAAAACTTTACCTCAAGTTGAGAGTAAATTATTCTAAGCAGCTTATAAGTGTGAAATTTAATGTTTGCACTTCTGCCATTAAATAACATTTTTCGTGCCGAGGTTGGATGCAGGGGGAAGGCAAAAAAAAAAAAAAAAGCTTGATTCATTAAAATTAAGTATTAACAACAAAAATAAAATGTTACTAGAAGTGGGGAAAATTATATTTAACAGTTATTTTTTAAAATATCAATCAATCGCTCAACTGGACTTCATAAATTGTATCTTTTTCAAAAAAAACTAAGTGTAACTATGTAACAATTTTTTATTGAACGTATATCTCAGGGTTTTTTTTTTTTTTTCCTTCACTATCCAAACCAAGAAAATTTTATTGCTCCACAACCCCTTCCATCTCAGCATTAAAAATATTATTTCACTGTTGTTTCGGAATATGTTTATAACAAAACCAATGAGCGGAGAGGGAAACAGATTTATCCAATGATCAAAAAAGCGTTCAGTGATATTTAAAAGACTTTTCTTTTAAATAAATGGATGCTTCATAATAGGATTATGCATCGTTAAATACACTTTACCTATGTATACACAATTTTGGAATATAACACCTGTAAAGATGTGGGAAAAGTCTTTCTTTAGAAGGAAAACACTGTAACACGCGTAACACTGTAATCACAAGAGCCATTCATAATAATATGAAACTCATAACATAGCAGGGTATACAGTGAGAACAGACTTGGCAAGTTGATTGGCTCTAATATCTGTCTTGCAAACCTTAGAAGTGGGTTACCATATTTATTAAAAATCAGCAGCTTTGGCGACATTTTGTCGATGCACAGAGCTACTAATTTCGTCAAAATGATTTTTAACTTTCCCTACAAACTAAATCAAATAACTTTGAAGGTAAAAGAGGTAAAAGTAATTTAAAATTCTAGTTCTAGCTCGCTATAAGTGCCTATATGAAAACATAGATAGGGAGTTTTCTCTCCAGAATTCCTCATATCTCCATGACAGCATTGCAGTCGGACAATAATAGTAAAGCTGGTTTGGCAATGTGCTTCGTAGCGCGTTGTTGTGTTTGTTTGTAAAAGCTTCTACAAAATTTGAAAGAAACTCTTTTTTTCTCTTGTCCATAACTGTCTAGCAACCAGTTGTAAACTTTTATATGCATGGAACGCTTACTTAGAAAATTTTGGATATAATTTAGACTGCATTCGAATCATTTGTGTTGAAAAATGTACAAAAGTAAGAAAATTTGTTATTTCCGTTGCCGTCCACTTCAGTAAAAGAATGCTATAAATGTGTAAATCTAATGATTTTGATTGATTCTGCATTCGTTGTTTTACATATGTAATTTTTTAAAATTGAACGAATAATCAGAGCTTAGGAACTGGTCGCCTTGTAAGCTATAAAAGCGTAAATAATCATATTTAATGAATTATCGAAAGATGTCTATATACGTTACATGTGCTTTCAGGAGTTAATTTTTCGCATGTTAAAAGCGTAATCCAAAGTTAGCATAAATATGTTACTATTTAATTTCCTTCTGTGCTGCTTTAAAGCGAATAAAGTTGTTATATCCGAATATTAAATGCTGCTCAACAAGCTACTCTCTATCGAAAGTAAAACGAAAGAATTATCTTACCACTTGCGACAGTACTTTGAAGATATTTTTTTACCCACTGCAGTATATTATTTTTTCTATAACAATAATAATAATTATTATCATTTTCCTTTAACTCTGCTCTACTACCAGACAATTGAAGCTAGTCTCTGTTACTGTTGAATCTACACAGAAAGATACATAAATTATTAATTTATATCAATAAACATTCACTAAAATTTAAAGTTTTACTTTTATTATATCAAAAATAATAAATTTTAAAAGCTTAATCACGTTAAAGCACAAACATTATTTAGCTGAGGAAAAAAATGCACCCCTAAATACTTTTCATGAATTTTTAAACACAGCACTTCAATTATTTTTGCTGTTTTTGATCCTATAAATAAATACAAACCTCGTTTTTTTTGGGGGGGGAGGGGGGGGGAATATGCCACCCTGGTAGATCATATGCTTTGCCAAAAATTACATGCTTGTGTTTAAAATCCTTCTGTTTTTGCATCTTGTCTTATTCTTTCAATTAAAATGTAAGTGTTAAATCATTGCAGTATCTTCTACGTTTGACCAGCTTATTTCATTTTATCTTTAATAATTTATTTTTTAAGTTTGCTTTAATTATATCAAACTATTGATAGTTTTAATATACTGATAGCTTTAATTAATATATTGATAGTTATTATTGTTAGTTTGAATATATTTATAAATATTAACAATTTTAAGCATAGCCACAGGGCCGTCGGCAAGGGGGTGTGTGGGGGGTGCTACACCCCCCGACTTTTCTGAAGAAAGGGGCCGCCGATTTTATTTTATTACTAAAATGAAATTTTAGAAAAATATTTCAGGACTTCAAATGAAATTTAAAAGAGAAGCGGAATAATTTAAACATTATTAAGAATATCAGTAAACCTGAATTTTTAAAAATGTCCTGTATTTTCCGCGGCCCCAATTATTACTTATCAAAAATAAATAATTGGGGCCGCGAAAAATAGTTAAGATTCCTTCACAGCAATATTCGTTGCGAAAAATACGAAATTTTCTCGTTCATGGGGTCATGTAAACGGGAAACTTTTGGTCGCCCTGCCCAGTTTGGAAAAAAAAAAAGCACTGTATTAATATGTGCGAGAGTTTTAAAAGGTACGCTAAACACTGTAACTAAAATTAGTTAAATTAATAAAACATAAATCAAATTATATATACATAATTCAACAAGATCGATGCAATATTTTAAAAAAAAAGAATATATGCTGAGGGCCGCCAAATTTTATATTTTAAATAAATTAAAATAAATGATCGATGCAATAATTAAAAGGGAAAAAAAGATAATATGCAGGGGCCGCTGAATTTTATATTTTAAATAAATTTAAATTAAAGAAAATTACAAAATACCATTATCGAAAGATAGTGCAATGTTTAAACTGAAGATAATTGAAAAGAAAATTTATCACTTTTCACTTTGTGTTGGGACCGAACGAATTTTTTTATGTAGTAAATTTGAAGAAATAATAATAATAATAAAAGTTTATTGTACTGAAATTAAAAAAGAATTAAATTCGGGGGCAAAAGAATTAAATTCGGTTGCCCTTTCTGCGGCATTGAAGAGGCTCTTTCAACCTCCTCAGACCATCAAAATGAAAATCGCTTATATTGAGGAATATTGTACACACGGCCACGCGGTATAAGTTACTGTGATACTCCAGATTTTCTTTTCTAAATCACATCGCAGTCAAACGACGCAAAACTACTCATTGACCGTTTTTTTCGGTGGAAAAAGGAAACAAACAAATGCACGGGACTAAAATGTAATTGTACAGGCTGTTTTGTAGAAAAAAGGCGCCGTTTTGTGTCGAAAATCAACGGGAATTTCTTATAGCCCGCGGAAAATTGAAGTACCTCAAACGATATATTTTACAGCTATACTTTATACAGCTATATTTTATAATTTATAAAAGTACAGCAGTTTTCTGAATTAAAGGAATTAAAGGAAATTACAGCTCTCTTTAATTTTTCTTTTATTATGTTTGTATTTGTAAAAATTAACCTTTATTTGACAGGGTTTTTTTGTCTTTTTTTGCGTCATTTAAATTTAAGTTTTGATTTTGAAGTATTCTATTAACAATATTATTTTTTGTTAAGCTGTCATATGAAACTAAAAATAAACAGATAGAAGCAGAAGTTTTAATTTTGCCTATTAAAAACTCCGAAGCTTGTTTAGAAACCATATTCCTCGATTCTAGAAGTACCTCTAGAAAA